>VYZU01053827.1:103034-122698 GCA_013401355.1 Ceyx cyanopectus | reverse complement strand
GAGCATAATGGCCAATGAAGTGATCTGAGAGTTAGTTCTATCTGCCTGTCTGTCATAATATTCTCTTGTGTTACATCCATAATTTAAAAGAAGGGAAAGACAATTAAGATACAAATAGAGATGGATTCTGTTGAGATTATCACATTTCGTTTTCCACAGAGGCAGAAAGTGAGACTTTATATTGCATCTGGACAAGAAGTCCAGATATAGGAGAGTAGGAGATAATGGAGCGCTAAGATAAGGCCGGTTACCCAGCCCTAAATTTTGTAGTGCAACAGAAGGCAAAAACAATACTATAGGAGGAATCTACAAGCAGCCCTAAGAGAAGCAGCATCTAGATCTCACCAGACTTGTCTGGATGAGCAAAGAAGAAATACAGTTTGTGTCTCCACATAGAAATGCGAAAATATTTGGATTTTGTTTGTTGGTTTGATTTAAAGGATGAAGATGGAAGAAAATCAACACAGAACATGGATCAGAGGGATGGATTTGGGTGGTATTCTCTACCTTGCAGCTCAGCTCCTTTCCAGTTTGCACAGAGAAAACTGATTTATAGGTAGCCCTGAAGACAGCGGGTGCACACAAACAGGGCAGCCAGAGGGATAACTGGCCTCATTTGCATATCCAAAGTGGAATCAGAATAGATTCTTAATGAAATCTGACTTGATATGTATGTTAAATTCAATTGTAATTTTAGGCAGTACCTTAACAGAAAACTTTTAATGCATGTCCAGATGAACATAAGAAGAATGGGTCCCACACCAGTATGGAGACGGCACTGGAACTTCCCCCACTCTGCTACAGGAGGCTGCAACAACGCACAGCATCCCATATCTTTAGCTGCAGTTAATTTTTATATTAAACAAAATTCACTGTTAATGGGATAGAAACAGATGCATTTTAGATACCATTCATGCACAAGCAGCTGACAGTATTTGCACCCTAAAGCCCTTGAGCCCCAGCATTTTCAATTCACCAACACCCTTGGCATCTGCAAATACAGCATAGTTGGGGTCAGAAGTTTTTCTTAAGAGAGAAATATAGTTTTTAAGAGAGACAGCCAAAAGCAAGTTTATTCAGAAATAGGAAAGAAAAACTCTAAATCTAAATCTTTCTTTCAAAATATTTTTCATAGTTTCCTTGAACCATGAGTCCTGTCAAGAGTACATGACCTCCCTACTGATCACTGTTCCTCGGGACACAAAGGGAGAGCTAAATCTACAAGTATAATGTCCAAACACCAGTTGTGGTTCTGGAAAGTCAAGAGGAAAATGCTAAGACTGAATACTAAACTAAATAAAGAGACCATGTAGCACAGGTGAGAAGATGATTCTGTCTGACAATGGGACACATCTCCTACAAAAGCCTTTACCTGAACACCATAGTTATCATTACACAGCAGGATGCTGCAGCCTCACAAAGAGATCTGTGTAAAAAGTAAAGTGAACACTTCAGAAAAGATCAGAGGACCATCAGCGGAAGAAAAGATGCTCCCAGTTGTAGCAAAGTTACAACAGACTCATTCCCAGTCCAGATTTAGCCTCCACTGTTCTACCACCCTCAAGATAAAGTAGTTCTTCCTGATATCCAGTCTAAATCTACTTTAATTTAAACCCATTACCCCTTGTCCTTTCACTAGAGGCCCTTGTAAACAGCCCCTCTCCAGCCTTCCTGTAGGCCCCCTTCAGGTACTGGAAGGTGGCTATAAGGTCTCCCTGGAGTCTTCTCTTCTCTAGGCTGAAGAACCCCAGCTCCTTCTGCCTGTCCTCATAAGAGAGGTGTTTCAGCCCCATGATCATCTCTGTGACCCTCCACTGGACCGACTCCATCAGGTCCATGTCTTTCCTATATTGAGGGCTCCAGAACTGGATGCAATACTCCAGGTGAGGTTTCACCAGAGCAGAGTAGAGGGGCAGAATACTTCTCTTGATTTGCTGACCACACTTCTCTTGATGTAGCCCGGGATACAATTGGCCTTCTTGGCTGCAATTGTACACTGCTGGCTCATGTCCAGCTTCTCATCCATCAACACCCCCAAATCCTTTTCTGCAAGCACCTCATCTCC
The DNA here is from genome assembly GCA_013401355.1 of Ceyx cyanopectus. Classification (NCBI taxonomy): domain Eukaryota; kingdom Metazoa; phylum Chordata; class Aves; order Coraciiformes; family Alcedinidae; genus Ceyx; species Ceyx cyanopectus. Next base: position 120,633 of record VYZU01053827.1, on the reverse strand, counting down.
CAGCCTGTATTGATAGTGAGGGTTGTTATGACCCAGGTGCAGGACTCTGCATTTAGTCTTGTTTAACCTTATGAGGTTCACCTGGGTCCATCTCTCCAGTCTAGCCAGGTCCCTCTGAATGACATCCCATCCCTCCAGTCTTTTGACAGCACCACTCATCTTGATATCATCTGCGAACTTGCTGATGGTGCTCTCAATCCCATTGTCAATATCATTAATGAAGATATTAAATAGTACAGGTCCCAGTACAGACCCCTGAGGAACACCACTTGTCACTGTTCTCCATCTGGACATTGAGCCATTGATCACCACCCAGTGAATGCGACCATCAAGATCTCTTGCAGTCGCTGAAGAGTGTCTTAAATATCTGCCAGCTCTGTTCTGCCCTCCTTGTCTCTGAGGACTGTTTCCCAGGATATCCTATTGACTAACTCCTTGAAGAGCTGGAAGTTTCCTTTTCTGAAGTTCAAGGTCCTGATTGTGCTTTTTTGACTGAGCTCTGACCCTAAGTATCGTGAATTCTACCAGTGCATGGTCACTGCCACCCAGTCTGCCTCCAATTTTGAGATCTCTGATTAGCTCATTTCCATTGGTAATCACCAGATCAAGTGTTGCTTCCCCTCTGGTGGGGGTGCCTACTTCCTGCCTCAGGGAGTTATCATCAAGGCACTCCAGGAGCCTCCTGGATTGTCTACTGCTTGTTGTATTACTTTTCCAGTAAATGTCAGGATGGTTGAAGTCTCTCAGCAGGACAAGAGCCTGTGCACTTGATGCTTTCTGTAGTCAGAGTAGGAATACTTCATCAAGAGTTTCCTCTTGATAGGGTGGCCTGTAGTAGACTCCAACCACAAGGTTCCCCATGTTGCCTTGATTTCTACCACCCATAAGCTTTCAGCTTGTTCGTGGTTATTCTTTAGGGATATCTCATCACATTCAATCCATTTCTTAAACTACAGGCCACTCCTCCACCCCTCTTTCCTCTTCTGTCCCTTCTGAATAGCTTGTATCCATCATCAGGTACACTCCAGTCATATGATTCATCCCACCATGTTTCAGTGATGGCCACTAAGTCATAGTCTTCAAGTAGCATGGTGGCTTCCAACTCCTTGTTTGTTGTCCATGCTTTGTGCACTTGTGTAGAGGCACCTCAGCTGGGCAATTAGCCGCATCATCTTTCCAGGGAAACACCCCTTTATTCCATTAATGTGTTTCCCTGATGCTTCCCTGTTAGCAGCTACTACCTGAAGGGGATCTGGGTCAACTCTGCAACACTTTGACTGCATTATTTTGTCCCCAGCATGCCTCAGGGCAACAGGTTGAGAACCCTTACTAGTCTCCCATTGCTCCCACACTACTGTGTCCTCCCATGGCTTGCCACATGGGAATCTGTGACATTGTCCCCTTCCCCCTTCACATCTAGTTTAAAGCCCTGTCAATTGGCCCTGCAATCTCCTCTGCAAAGATCCTCTTCCCCCATCATGAGAGGTGTCTCCTGTTTCATGTCAACAACCCTGGTGCTGTATAGATCATACCATTGTCAAAGAACCCAAATTTATGGTAGTGACACCATCCACGGAGCCATGTATTAAAAGACTGTATTCGCCCATTTAATCCAAAGTCTCTGCCATCAGTTGGAATAACAGAAGAAAAGATTACTTGTGCCCCAGAATCTCATACCATTTGTCCCAAGGTTCTAAAGTAATTTTTGATTGTTCTAGGACTACCAGTCATTATTTCTTCTCCTCCTACATGGAAGATCAATAATGGATAATAATCCATAGACTGTACCAGGCTAGGAATTTTCCTAGTGACATCCCTTACCCGGGCTCCAGGTAAGCAGCAGACCTCCCTGTGAGAAGGGTCTTCCTGACATATTGGTCCTTCTGTTCCTCACAGAAGTGAATCCCCCACAACTATCACTCTCCCTTTTTTCTTCGTTGCACTAGTCTTAATTCTAAGGGCTGGCTGACAGGCCCTGGGCAACTGAACAGATGGACTATGCTCTCTATCCTTCTCCATCCAATCCTCAGTTACTAGTGCCTCATATTTGTTGTGCATGGGCAGCTGATAAGACTGAGATGATCAGGAGGGGGCTCTCCCACTTCTATGGGGAAGGACCTGCTTCCACTCACTCCCATCTCCTAGGTCTCCTTCTTTACCCATCTTTTCTGGATAGCAAGAGGAAATAGAATCTAGTTCGTGTGCAGCCCTCACTTGCTGCCCTTCCTTCTGGGATGGTATTGCCTGGCTCCACCAGTCTATTTCCCTTTCACAATCCCATATAGTCCTTGGTCTTTTAATTTCATCCTTTTGCTCAGTCACCATGCTGAGCAGATCATTCACCTACTCACATCTGACACAAATGTCATCTCCCAACACCCCCCATTGCAAGAGCCAGGCTCCTGCATTCTCCACTGCCGGGGGTCTGGACACCCACATGCTTGCATGGGACCTCAGTCTGGGTGCCCATGGTTTTCCTAGCCACAACCTTTGCCCAGGTTGCAACCATGGCTAGACCTTTGGAAGTAGCAGACTTCACAGGGTAAGGGCATACACCCAGATGACTCAACTGGCTTTCAGTTTGAGCTTGTCAGGTATTTAAATTGGGGCGTTTAAATTGCCCACATCGAGTGTGGCTCTGCCCTCGCCTGTCCCCCCCTCCCTTGCAAGAGACGCCGGAAGCCAGAAGCCACGGGGTGTCCCGGCTATGGAAAGCTTACCTGGACAGCAAAAACCTGCCGATTGCCCAGTCTGCCACTGAGACCAACCAGCTGTGATGGCAATTTCTCGAGTGTTCTTTCAACAGGACCCAGTAGTCCAAAGAGACATTGTGCCTGTAGCATCCACAATCTGGGCACAATTAGGAACACAAATTGACCATTACGTCCTTTATTAATCTATTCCAATTTTTATGCTGTGAAAACACCTAATTCCAGTGCTTTGGCTACTGGCCCCTAGCATAACAAGTTACATGGGACTTGTCTCATCAAAATATCATCATGTCTAAATAGAGGATCTGTCTGAACCACAGTGAAAATGAGTAATGATCACAATTATGGGCCGTATAACAGTCCAATAAAATCTAATTAAAATGATCCACATCCCATCTGCCAACAGCACATAAGCAACACCAGCCTTGAGGGGGTGGGCAGGGGAAGAGAGTAAATAATGCTGTCTTAATTTTTAAAATATCAAATATTTCACAGTGAAAAAAACTATTTATATTTTATGACTAGCTCAAAACTGCATTGTCAATGAACTTCTGTGATGACCAGTGATTCCTCACCCTTAACTTAGGAAAAGCTCTGAGAGAAAAATGGGAGAAAATCCTAGGAAGGAGTTCCCTCAAAGTAACCTTTTCAGAAGAGCTTGTTCAGTTTAAGTCTCTAACCCTATTTTCAAGCTGATATAAGAACTAAGTATTCTGGATTCCAGTGACTTTTAATGATATAAGCACATCTGTAGAGAAGAAAATAAGTCTCCTGAACATAATTTTGTTGGCTACTTCTTTGTCAGGACAGCAGACAAATAAAAATATCATCACATGGTCTCATTTCCCATACTTGGGGCATCTCCAAACTTGGACATTTCTTGGGCTTTCTACAGCCAGCAAGAAATAAAATTCAAGTTACTTTCAGCTTTTCTGTGAACTGTTCTCATTTTTGCAATTGTAAAACTAATACTCTGCTTTCTGATAACAATGAATATGACGTTTGCCAAGAAGCAAAATAGTACCATCCTACTCCACCTGAAAGTAGAAACCATTTAGAATAACACCATGTGCTCCTCATCTCATTGGCCATTTAAGGAAGAAAAAAAAAACCAAACCCAAACCAACAAACTAACCAAACAAACAAACAAACAAACAAAAAATAAATCAAAGGATAAGATACAAAAGATTAGGAAAAAAGTGCTGAGGTTTTTTTTGAAGGAAAAGAAACACTTGGTGCTGGAAACAACAATATGTTTTCTCACCTGAAGGTGCCTTGAAGTGATTGCAAAGCCATGCCTGGAAAGAAACTAAGATCAGGGTAAAGAGGAAAGCAAGTTGAAGCGTAAGGAAAGTGCACACATCAGTGTGCTTGAGATGGCTTTATGGAAGTTAAAAGTTATGCTCAAGGCAACAGTCAGTGCCTGAATAATTTTCTGTACTAAATAGAAGGGAAGTCAATCTAGAGACAACCCATCCTAAACTTCAGGCAGCAGAAGCTCATGCAAAGTTTAAGTGTATTTGTCTGGCTTTAACTGGAGCTTTGTAATGAGAGAGGGGAAAAGGAGAGATGGCTCTTGATGGTTTGAACTGCATCCTTGCGCTGTTGCTGGTGCCCAGCTTTCATCCAAGCATTGCTCACTTAAAATTAAACCAGTCTGAGCAGTTTTTCTGCACTACAGGAAGAGTGCAAAGGAACGAATGTGATCCTTCCTCCCAGTCTAGAAGCTGTGGGACCATTTATCAGAGTTCAGTAGAAAACAACCCTCACCCAGTCACTGGTGTTTGCATTCATTAGTAGAAGTGCTCCTCATTACTTGTAAATTCTTCGTAAGCAATTCTTGCTACCTCAACCTGTTAGTATCTAATTATTGAACTGCATCCTTGAAAAGCTCCCTGACTCTGCATCTCCCAGGCCATGTCTCTCTTGAAGGGCCCACGTGCCTTCCTCACCCTCTGTTCTTCTTTCACATCACCAAAAGCATGCTCTGGCTGCCAAGTTAAAAGAATGTTACCCCTTGAAATTTCATACAGTGATCAATTTTTATATACAAATTTGTGAACATTTCTATGCCAAGGTACCAAAGCCATCAAAAATTTTAAGCTTCTGGAACAGAAAGAGCCCCAAAATGAAAATGACTTTTCTTCTAACGGAATACACTTGGGATGGTGTCTGGTTTTTCATTTTTTTATGATTATTCTCCATGCATCTGCAAAATGGTTGTCACAGGGTTAGTCTCAGTTGTCCCAGTACTGCAGACTTTTAATACCTGTTTGTTTATTGTATGGTTATGGCCCATTTTCATACTGCTGTGCCATTAAAAGAACCAAAAAGCTTCACAACTTTGCTTTGACTGTGATTGCTCAAATCGCTCTAACCTTTGACTGAGGAGGAAGTTCAGGAATGCAGACACAACAGTCTCCCACAGAAGTGTTATGATAAAATGAAAGAGGGAAAATACATATTATATACATCACCTCTGGGAAACAGTAATCACAAAAGTTATTAAACATTCTGTCAAAGGCTCTGTAGATTCCTTTTCTCTCCTGACCAGTTTTGTTAGCAATAAAGGTAGGTTGCTAATATTTATCACTTTCAAATTCATAATTTACTACTCAAAAGGCAGCAAAGATACATTACATTTTCATAAAAGACTATGAAGTTGTCCAATTTTACAGAGCTGCAGGAGGACTGAAACCCTATGCTATGACATTGGTCCCTTCATGCATTATGGATATGGTGATTTTACAATTCAAAGCCTCAGCTCTCACCTTTCCCAGTGCCTGGCATTGCTGGGTGTCTGGTTGCAGCAACTCAGATGTTATTTCCATATTTAGGACAGGTGCTTGTCCCTTTTGTCCACAAGTCCCTTCTGGTATTTCAGTGGGCTAAAAACGTATGTTGGAAATCACCGTGATCTGTGTTTTCACTGCTGAGAAACCTGCAAGAGAAATAGGTAAATTTTACAAAATCCTCTTGAGACAGGAAAATACTGATTGTTGTGCACCCACCACCAAAGAACTGAATATTTGGACCAATCCAGTGAGATGTCACTGGATCCATGGGTGGTGATAACCTTTTCTCTTTATATGTCTCTCTTTCTTTCTCTCTCTCCCTCATTCACACCCCCTCTCTTTTCCTCTTTTCTAATAAGTCTTTCTTCCTTTCCCTCTCTACAGTGGGTTGTACTGTAAATCTATTGCCTACAAAAAAGAAGTCTTTATCTGTACCATTTCTTGATTTTTTCATTAGAGAGAACTAATACATTGGTTTCTTATTGTTCCTCAGAGTCATTGTCGTGACTGCTGCCCTAGTGGCCCTGCCATGCAGGGACAACCACTTTCGGGGGATCACAAAGATTCACCTCCCTTGTTAGCCACTGAGTGGGATGAGACAACAGTCTGTGCTTAAAACAAGCTAAACAGCTTTGCCAGTTTGCTTGCTTGTAATCAAGCTTCAGCCTTTTCCAGTTCTCAAAATGAAATCTTGCCTCTTCACATTCTCTGAAGCCAGCTTTGCCTGACACATTAGAGCAGAGAACAGCATTTCATTCTTTTTTTCCAAGTTTAATATAGACACAGAGCACAGTTTCTTACTATACAGTTAACTCCTGTTGGCTTAAGAAAGGTTTACTTAAATTCTTCTAGGGAAATTAGAACCCACAGACACAAAGCTTGCATAGCCATGTACATGCCAAGAGACATGCCAAGCCTCATCACATCCAGCAAAAGAACTCCCATTTGAAAATTAAAGACAGGTTCCAAAAGCTCACTCTTCCTGAAGCATAGATTTCGCTATGTAGTTAATTTTGCAAGATTTGAAATTTTACTCTATATATCCTCCTTTCTCTAATACATTGAAAATGTCAGTTGACAACATTTTTTATGCCCCTTTTTGCTTTAAATTGAATCTTATTCTCTATTCCCTTCCCTCCCCAAAAAAACTTGAAATTATCTCCAAAACTATATACTTCATACACTGGAGAAACATAAAATAATTCCAGTTCTTCAATCTGCTCAATATAAATATTTAATCATGACCAAATTCACTGTAAATGGGTCCAACTATAGGGAATAAACCCAAGAGAATAGCACACGCACAGAGTGGGCCCCTTGCCACACTTGCAGGGAGGAGGGGAAGAGGAGGGGGCTGTATTTGCAAAACAAGAACCTCCATTTCCAGTGGAGGATGAAAGTCCTCATGTTGCCATATGAAGAGGGANCTGAATGCATTTGTTGAAACTCGGTATTCAAGTGAAATGGGACAAACTCCTAGAACCTGTAAGTGAAACCAAAATAATTGAAGGCAAACTAATTCCATTGATTCACCCCCAAATCCTCCTGTTCACAACCATCATTACTGGGTACATCTGCTCTGGGCACATATCTTTAAATGGCAAAAACAATTTCCCTTTTTTGTAAGAATCCTGGTAGCAAATAACTTATATATATACACACATATAATAATAGAATACCAGGTTGGAAAGGACCTCAAGGATCATCTAGTCCAGCCTTCTTGGGAAAAGCAAGGTCTAGGTAAGTTGGCCCAGTATCTTCTCCAGATGAATGTTAAAGGTGTTCAATATTTGGGAATAGACCACTTCCCTGGGGAGATTATTCTAATGGCTCATGGTTCTTACTGGACAAGCAGAACCTCCTCAGGAGTAATTTGTACCCCTTACTCCTCATCTTTTCTATGTGACTCCTTGTAAAAAGGGAGTCTCCATTTTCTTTGTAGCCACCATTTAAATAATGGAACATGATGATAGTCTTCCCAAAGCCTTCTTTTCTCAAGGCTGAACAAACCTAATTCTCTCAGCCTTTTCCCATATGGCAGTTTCCTAGTACTTTGATCATCTTTGTGGCCCAGTACATTGACTCCAAGGTCATTAAGAAACTGGCTCAAAATNAAATCCTCTTGAGACAGGAAAATACTGATTGTTGTGCACCCACCACCAAAGAACTGAATATTTGGACCAATCCAGTGAGATGTCACTGGATCCATGGGTGGTGATAACCTTTTCTCTTTATATGTCTCTCTTTCTTTCTCTCTCTCCCTCATTCACACCCCCTCTCTTTTCCTCTTTTCTAATAAGTCTTTCTTCCTTTCCCTCTCTACAGTGGGTTGTACTGTAAATCTATTGCCTACAAAAAAGAAGTCTTTATCTGTACCATTTCTTGATTTTTTCATTAGAGAGAACTAATACATTGGTTTCTTATTGTTCCTCAGAGTCATTGTCGTGACTGCTGCCCTAGTGGCCCTGCCATGCAGGGACAACCACTTTCGGGGGATCACAAAGATTCACCTCCCTTGTTAGCCACTGAGTGGGATGAGACAACAGTCTGTGCTTAAAACAAGCTAAACAGCTTTGCCAGTTTGCTTGCTTGTAATCAAGCTTCAGCCTTTTCCAGTTCTCAAAATGAAATCTTGCCTCTTCACATTCTCTGAAGCCAGCTTTGCCTGACACATTAGAGCAGAGAACAGCATTTCATTCTTTTTTTCCAAGTTTAATATAGACACAGAGCACAGTTTCTTACTATACAGTTAACTCCTGTTGGCTTAAGAAAGGTTTACTTAAATTCTTCTAGGGAAATTAGAACCCACAGACACAAAGCTTGCATAGCCATGTACATGCCAAGAGACATGCCAAGCCTCATCACATCCAGCAAAAGAACTCCCATTTGAAAATTAAAGACAGGTTCCAAAAGCTCACTCTTCCTGAAGCATAGATTTCGCTATGTAGTTAATTTTGCAAGATTTGAAATTTTACTCTATATATCCTCCTTTCTCTAATACATTGAAAATGTCAGTTGACAACATTTTTTATGCCCCTTTTTGCTTTAAATTGAATCTTATTCTCTATTCCCTTCCCTCCCCAAAAAAACTTGAAATTATCTCCAAAACTATATACTTCATACACTGGAGAAACATAAAATAATTCCAGTTCTTCAATCTGCTCAATATAAATATTTAATCATGACCAAATTCACTGTAAATGGGTCCAACTATAGGGAATAAACCCAAGAGAATAGCACACGCACAGAGTGGGCCCCTTGCCACACTTGCAGGGAGGAGGGGAAGAGGAGGGGGCTGTATTTGCAAAACAAGAACCTCCATTTCCAGTGGAGGATGAAAGTCCTCATGTTGCCATATGAAGAGGGAGATGTGTTATGTATCCCTTGATGGTCAAAACTATGGGGGAGCTACTAATGCTTGGAAAAGAGTGGAAAGGCAGAGNTTTATTATTATTATTTATTTTTATCCCTTTCTATCTTGAACCTTTGCAGAAGGGAGGGGAAGTTTGTCTCATTTCTCCTTTTTCCCTACTTAGAAAAAAAATAAACCAATTTCATCGCAAACACATGCAGGAGACCCAAGCCAGAAATTCACAAGAAAGTGACAGTCAATCAGGAATTTGAGCATTAGGCTAGAGGAAGAGTTGGAGATTAAGTGTTCTAGGCTGTGGAGGCTTCTGAATGCATTTGTTGAAACTCGGTATTCAAGTGAAATGGGACAAACTCCTAGAACCTGTAAGTGAAACCAAAATAATTGAAGGCAAACTAATTCCATTGATTCACCCCCAAATCCTCCTGTTCACAACCATCATTACTGGGTACATCTGCTCTGGGCACATATCTTTAAATGGCAAAAACAATTTCCCTTTTTTGTAAGAATCCTGGTAGCAAATAACTTATATATATACACACATATAATAATAGAATACCAGGTTNCACCCACCACCAAAGAACTGAATATTTGGACCAATCCAGTGAGATGTCACTGGATCCATGGGTGGTGATAACCTTTTCTCTTTATATGTCTCTCTTTCTTTCTCTCTCTCCCTCATTCACACCCCCTCTCTTTTCCTCTTTTCTAATAAGTCTTTCTTCCTTTCCCTCTCTACAGTGGGTTGTACTGTAAATCTATTGCCTACAAAAAAGAAGTCTTTATCTGTACCATTTCTTGATTTTTTCATTAGAGAGAACTAATACATTGGTTTCTTATTGTTCCTCAGAGTCATTGTCGTGACTGCTGCCCTAGTGGCCCTGCCATGCAGGGACAACCACTTTCGGGGGATCACAAAGATTCACCTCCCTTGTTAGCCACTGAGTGGGATGAGACAACAGTCTGTGCTTAAAACAAGCTAAACAGCTTTGCCAGTTTGCTTGCTTGTAATCAAGCTTCAGCCTTTTCCAGTTCTCAAAATGAAATCTTGCCTCTTCACATTCTCTGAAGCCAGCTTTGCCTGACACATTAGAGCAGAGAACAGCATTTCATTCTTTTTTTCCAAGTTTAATATAGACACAGAGCACAGTTTCTTACTATACAGTTAACTCCTGTTGGCTTAAGAAAGGTTTACTTAAATTCTTCTAGGGAAATTAGAACCCACAGACACAAAGCTTGCATAGCCATGTACATGCCAAGAGACATGCCAAGCCTCATCACATCCAGCAAAAGAACTCCCATTTGAAAATTAAAGACAGGTTCCAAAAGCTCACTCTTCCTGAAGCATAGATTTCGCTATGTAGTTAATTTTGCAAGATTTGAAATTTTACTCTATATATCCTCCTTTCTCTAATACATTGAAAATGTCAGTTGACAACATTTTTTATGCCCCTTTTTGCTTTAAATTGAATCTTATTCTCTATTCCCTTCCCTCCCCAAAAAAACTTGAAATTATCTCCAAAACTATATACTTCATACACTGGAGAAACATAAAATAATTCCAGTTCTTCAATCTGCTCAATATAAATATTTAATCATGACCAAATTCACTGTAAATGGGTCCAACTATAGGGAATAAACCCAAGAGAATAGCACACGCACAGAGTGGGCCCCTTGCCACACTTGCAGGGAGGAGGGGAAGAGGAGGGGGCTGTATTTGCAAAACAAGAACCTCCATTTCCAGTGGAGGATGAAAGTCCTCATGTTGCCATATGAAGAGGGAGATGTGTTATGTATCCCTTGATGGTCAAAACTATGGGGGAGCTACTAATGCTTGGAAAAGAGTGGAAAGGCAGAGCCAGCAAGGGAGAAGGGAGGTTTATTAAATCAAATGAGATTCAATAGTAACACACTGCTATAGATCCTGAATCCAATATCCTACATGAGACGGATAATAATATAGTCAGTAGGAGGTCCTTCCAAAGGGGGAGGGAAATACAGATAGATATGTATTTATTTTATTATTATTATTTATTTTTATCCCTTTCTATCTTGAACCTTTGCAGAAGGGAGGGGAAGTTTGTCTCATTTCTCCTTTTTCCCTACTTAGAAAAAAAATAAACCAATTTCATCGCAAACACATGCAGGAGACCCAAGCCAGAAATTCACAAGAAAGTGACAGTCAATCAGGAATTTGAGCATTAGGCTAGAGGAAGAGTTGGAGATTAAGTGTTCTAGGCTGTGGAGGCTTCTGAATGCATTTGTTGAAACTCGGTATTCAAGTGAAATGGGACAAACTCCTAGAACCTGTAAGTGAAACCAAAATAATTGAAGGCAAACTAATTCCATTGATTCACCCCCAAATCCTCCTGTTCACAACCATCATTACTGGGTACATCTGCTCTGGGCACATATCTTTAAATGGCAAAAACAATTTCCCTTTTTTGTAAGAATCCTGGTAGCAAATAACTTATATATATACACACATATAATAATAGAATACCAGGTTGGAAAGGACCTCAAGGATCATCTAGTCCAGCCTTCTTGGGAAAAGCAAGGTCTAGGTAAGTTGGCCCAGTATCTTCTCCAGATGAATGTTAAAGGTGTTCAATATTTGGGAATAGACCACTTCCCTGGGGAGATTATTCTAATGGCTCATGGTTCTTACTGGACAAGCAGAACCTCCTCAGGAGTAATTTGTACCCCTTACTCCTCATCTTTTCTATGTGACTCCTTGTAAAAAGGGAGTCTCCATTTTCTTTGTAGCCACCATTTAAATAATGGAACATGATGATAGTCTTCCCAAAGCCTTCTTTTCTCAAGGCTGAACAAACCTAATTCTCTCAGCCTTTTCCCATATGGCAGTTTCCTAGTACTTTGATCATCTTTGTGGCCCAGTACATTGACTCCAAGGTCATTAAGAAACTGGCTCAAAATAAGAAACATCTCTAACCCCACGGATTATAAAGATTCCATATAAATACAACAAGTGCTTACAGTAAATTATAAGGAACTTCCACCAATAGATAGAGCTCTAAGCTCTTAAAACCAGTGTGTCACTTAAAATCAAGGACATGTCTTAAATCAATATGAGTGAACTGGAAGGGACAAAGACTGATATGTTGCCCATTATTTTAGTCAGGTCTTACATTTTTTATAGAAATCTAATACCATGTCAGTTTTTATACTGTTGGGTCCCACTGCACCATCTTGGAAGAAACAGCTGCTATCAGTTCAACAGGTTGGTACTTCATTGTGTATTCTCAGAGGACTGTCACTGACCTGTCCTCCCTGGTCTGGCTGAGCAGTCCAGGTAAACAGCCACAGCCTTTCCCTGTGAGCAGCTCTGGCTGGCAGCTACTCCCAGTTCAGCAAAATCCTTCTCCTAGCTCCACACAGAGAATCCCATCTTCTGACATAGCTCATTTCCAAACATTCTGAACACCAGACTTCCTACACTCTCTCTATATATATAAATAAAATGAGAAATGTTAATATTACAGGGCAGGTTTTTAACAGACATTAAACCAGGGTCTCTCCTATACAGCCCCACAGGTACAGCTTCTGTAATGCTCACTGTGCATAAAGCAAAGTCCAATTGCTCAGCTCCCTCATCACCATGAGCTCAGAAGCAGAAAGACTCAGTCACTTTGTAGCACAGATCCAGTAGCACAGTAAATATTAACATACGGTATAAATTACACAGCAAGTTCCTTGATTTACCCAGGCATGCTAACATTATGAATTGGTACAAGAACAAAGCAGATACATTTAAGTCTTGATGCTTCTGATCCCAGATGCATTACACAAAAATCCTAAACCAAATACACAGTAACTTGCAGGAGCCAGCAGAAACCTTCCCAGCACCTAAAGTCCAGTAAACAAGTGTATCTAGCAAGTCATCAGAGAAATGAAACAAAATGTAAGATACATATACAAGTTATTCTGTATCTGGAAGTAAGATGGGGTCCATTTAACTACAAAAATAAATAAAATGAAATTACCCTTTCAGTGATGTTTCACAGGAGTATTCCAGGGGCAGTAAGATTGCTGTAAATTATACTAAATTATTTTTCCTACCTTGCAAACATGGGCTAAGTATTCTAAAAGGACTTCTAGAGTTCAATTTTAGCTTTCGTCATCAGACGCACAAGCTCCCTGGCCAGCATCAGCACGAGGAGCTCCTCAGATTTTTCAAAAGGAAATAAGCAGAAAGTGCCTAACTACTTTTGCTGACTGACTCCACTTGGCTCTGTAGCTCCCCTGCTAAATTGTGCAACTTCTGTTTTCAAATGACAGATTAACTTGAATTTGCAGGATTTCTGAAACAACAAGAGGAAGAACAGGCAGCCTGGCTTTGCTACGTGGGACCACAGCTTGGGGGGATCATGTTGCTCCCTCCCTCAAGCTGATCAAAATGATACTTTAACTCATTAAATTAGTTCTTTTGTTATGTGGCAGTCTCTGTACATTAACTGAAACAATGATATAACAAGCAATTTGCAGGATGTTTGAATATATAAGCATATATTAGGAGCTAAGTCTCACAACACGAGAAATGACTCATATTTTAAAACCCTGTACGATAAGATATGTAGATTGTCCATATTATATGAACTGTAGCCAAATGCGACCTGAGACCCCTCACATTACATTATCACAGGCTTGTTCTTAATATAACACACTCTGTGTTTCTGCTAATGTTGCCTGTGTACATTTTGCGCTCCCAAAAAGCTATCTGAGGATTGATATTGCTGTAAGTTATATCAGCACGAACATGTCCAATGTCACATCAATACTAATATGACTTCTAATGCTGGCTGCTGTTTTATGGGAATGTTCAGAGACTTTTGGATACAGAGTATAAATATTTATATATGACGTGAGTTTGTGAATACATGTACGTACACAGGACCAGCCTGACACAGTTAATCAGCCAGTTTGAAAACTTCATTGCTTTCAGATGAAAAAGAAAATTATATTAACATATCAATAGCATATACATGCTGAGAGAGTGATTACCCTTTACATCTTCAGGATATCCAAGCACCCAGACAGGCCCAGCTACATTAACACCCTCTCTGAAATACTCTGTCTCAGTATCTCTCATTTCTCCCTTACTCTTTCTTCAGACTTTCTTCTCTCTTATCTGCCTTTCCTCTTTAGCCTTTTCCATCCGTCTCATTTCTCTTTCCATTTCCCTTGTTCATCCATCTTTCTCATCTCCCTTTTGTCATTCATCACTCCCGTGTCCTTTTTTTTTTCTTTTTCCCTTCTCTCCCCAGCCCCCGCCCCTCCTGTTCTCCTTCTCCCACCCCTGTTCCTCACTGCCTGTTCTGCTTGAAGTTTCCACCTTATGGGTGCATACTGCTGACTTCACATTTGCTGTGGTGTGAACTTCACATCTGTGAATGGATGACAGGAAAGATTAATAACCCCGTGTTCCCCTTCTCCTTGACTGTGGGCCTATCTAATGAATAAATATATAAATAAAAAAGAGAGCTAAAAATCATCTAAATAGAGACCCAGAGCCTGGGAGAAAACAAGATTTTGCTGAATCTAGTCTTTAAAAACAAAAACAACCAACCAGCAACAAAAAAACCCTGCAACATCTAATGATCTCTAGTTTACATACTCGGCAATTTTTTTCCTAAATACTTTACAGGACAAAAAAAAAATGTTAGAGGCAAAGGAAGGAGCCCTTTCTCCTGAGCCAATTAAAGGCAGAGTGATTTAAAAGTAATAACACGGAAGATACAGGGAATACATGGGAAAGAAATTTAGATACCCTACAAAAAACAGAGCTGTCAGACGGTGGTATCAGGTCAAGATCCCATCAGCAATGGCTCACATACAGCCAGGTAGAAATCACACTGCAGAGCCATAATGCTAAAGCAGGGAAGGCATTTCTGGCTAATTCTAGCTTTTCTGTGAAAATGAAAACCTTTGCCTTTGCCTCCTGACCTGATTACACCATCCACAGCAACTTATCCAAATAGATGCTTCCCACCACAATTTAGATTCAACTACTTTTTGGGCAATTCTTCACTTGATTTTAAGTTAAATGATCAACTTACAAGTCAAAATTGACAGTAGAGACAGATCTCTGTAGAATGAATTTTCAGTATCTTTGGAGAAGAAGGAGATCTTTACACCTATCTCATTCTCACTTCAATCCCTCATCTCTCAGTCTTAAGAAGTTCTTAACAAGATCTTTTATTATTGAGGGAAGAGAAACCCTGTCACTGGATAGCTGTAGGAGCAGATATCACTCAGCGAACTGCAGCCTGTCTGGCCTGTGGCTGTAGGTCAGATCTGACAGAGGTCATAACAGCAACAAGTCAGGGTCTAAAGTCATTACACCCAGGAAATAACACGTAAAGCACTGTTCCAAATAGAGCCGTTTGATTCAAAGGCATTCAGAAAAATTGATGCACAAAACCATAAATGTCCAGGGTAAGGAGGGGAGAAACAAATCAGGAGTTCAGCTACACTTTCTGCTTTCAGGTAAACTTGCCACTGGCTTTGCTGAGCCCTTTGCATAAGTGAGGAACAGAGGAGTAACCCCCATTTCCTTCACATATTTTATTGCATTTTTGTCAAATGATAGGAATCCATTCAAGAGAAAATGTCCTGTATCCTTCCCTTCAACATCTGCTGACCCCAGCCCCAGTGCAGGCCAGGGGAACCCCCATATGAACATGTTTTGACCATGTTTTTTTCCAGAGTAGTTATTTCAGAGCTGTTAAGGGAAGGAGATCAGAGATAGGGACTACCATGTTTCTATGTGACCTCAAGGAACAAAAAGCCATTATACAAAAGTCTGAACACAGCTCATTTAACCTCATCTTTTCCACTCCCAGGCATCTTTGCTGACTCAGAAGAAGAATATATCCTCCCACATTTTCATCCAGCTGGGACAGAGATCACTGAAGCACCCAGCTAAGGCTGCCCTCTGCTACCATCCCTGGAAGTGACAATGTCTGAATATGAAGCTGTACAGACCCAAAGATGACTACTGTAGTGGAGACACCTGCAGTTCACAATTTCTGATGTCTACTTGTGCCCAGATGCCTGATTTCTCTGCTGGGTTCTGAGGACAGGACCACAAATTGGGCATTCTGCATTTGCAGTGTTTCTTCCTGACCCAGAGAGTGATAGATCTGTCCCTCATAACGTAGGATTAAGATTACCCCTTTATCTGACCCACATTACTCACCACCCTCACTTTACCTGCTCTTTGCTGAGCCTCAGCAGCAGCCTCTCCCACCCACAGGCAGCAGCAGGTTTTACAAGGCAGCTGCAGGAGCATTTCCTTCTGTTGTTCTCAGTTTTTAACTTTCAGACATGGTGGTTCCTTCTCTGCCCTGAGCAGGGGTCAAAAGAAAGCAGCAGGATGATGACTCTCCTCTTCCACCCTTCAAAACCTTATATTCCTCCATCCCTCCACCACTGCAATTCAGGGTGGAGGAGACTCCTAACCAGCAGGAACCGAGTGCAGTGTCTCCTACATCAGGTACATCCCCAGTTCTTCCCATCTTTCTTTGAAACACCTGAAACTAAATGTGGCAACAAGGTCCTGGCCTCAACCACCCTATTTGGAGAAGCTTTCATAGCAAAACCTCGTTGTTATTTCTAAGGTCATCTCTACATGATGTATTGCAATGGAGAAAAACCTTTTAAACCTGCTTTAAAAAAATACCTCCTTAAAAAAAATAAATTAAAAAATAATTAGCAATGTAACAAATATAACCTACTCTAAAACAGTTTATTAGGTTAAGGAGGTCTGCAGCTGCCTGTAACATCTGGCCTTCAAAATATGAAACAAAGAAAAACAGACACAGAGCACATCCCTGCTAACTCTTGTACACGGGGGTAATTCTACTCATGCGGATTTACCAGATAAGGCCCATAAAATCATGTGGGAAAACCCTTAGAAAAAAAACCCCTGACATCCTGTAATCTTTTCATAAATATGTATGTCACACAGACACTTTTTTTTTTTTTTTTTTAATGGTAGTATTTAAATTACTGTTATTAATGAAGAAAAATATTGGGCCTAATCTTGCAGGTTTTATTTAGCAAAATGGGTGCTATAATGCAGTTCAGGATTATGCCCAGTGCAACCAATCTTACAACCCTTTTCCTGCATTCCAATTTTAAAATCAAGCAATTTTTCTCCTTGCAAATTTTGCAATACCCATGAATAATAAACTGCTCTAAACTGATAGTGACCTTCAGGTTTTAAATTTGAAAAGAATTCTAGATGGAAGAAATAAATGCAGTGTAAATAACCACTGGGTAATTAAATTTATTTTTAAATAGCATCAAAGTTCAGAAGAAAGGGAATAACAAAGAATATCTCATATAGACATTCACAAAGGCTGTGTCTGTGTAATTAGTTATCTAGCAGTAACCAAAGTCTTTTTTTATACGGATTGATTATTTTTGAGATTGCATCTTGCAAATCTGAACCAGAAATGCTTTTTGTGCAGTGTTCAAATATAAAGCTGCCTTTGGTAACACCACAGGCTGACGATCCCAAATAGATATTTAATTTAGATTGAACAGGACACTTATGCCATGGTAAATAAATCTGTTTATTAATGAAAGTCTATTCATTGATGTTTAATGGTTATCATATCTATGGGATTGCTGTTAATACAAAATAAATGTGTTTAATAATCTATTTATATTTGTTTATAATAAAATAATTGTCTTAT
>VYZU01053827.1:81344-102856 GCA_013401355.1 Ceyx cyanopectus | reverse complement strand
TTTGCAACGCATGTTTTCTTTTAAAAGATAGAAGGAAAAAAAAAATAAAAATAAATTACAGTTAACTCATTGGCTTTAATTGCAAACATATCCCTTCCCGTCAGCACTGCACTTGATCAAAATGCCAGAAATAAATATATTAAGACATCCATCAGTTTCCTATCCCCGCTGTCATTTTTATAAAGAAGTTGGAAAGTGTCTGCTATTCCCATCCTAAGGACTGGGCTGAGCCACACTGGGGTTTCTACTGCTTTTCAAGGACTGAAGAATTGTTTTGGTGGTGTCAGCCTCATATCCACTGGGAAACATCAACAGAAGACGGAGGAGAACCAGGAGACTGCACAGCTTCAGCTGCCTGGGACCAGCAGCTGGGGATCAGTGCACTGGGAAGAGGGTTCCCGTTGAACTACAGGGTTGGAGGAGAGAAAGAGGCTCTAATCCTACTGGTAAAAGTTGAGTGATAGATACTTGTGAGTCAGAAGTACATTGATGGTCTTAAAGTGAAGTTGTTTAAGAGGAATGTGAGTATCAGCAGAGCAGCTTTGGGCAATTCTGGAGCAGCTCTTGCTTCACTCAGTGCACTTGGCCACATTGATGTTTTTTATAACTGGATTGCAGCGGAAAGAGAGAACGGTGTAAGAGCAGTTCACTTTTGTTTAAGAAGCAGTGATGTTTTACAAAGGAACTGAAAAGGTTTGAACAGTGATACCTCGTTTTAATTTTGGTCACAATTTGAGAAGTGACAGACTGGTTCACTTCTGACAATTATTTCTATTAACAAGCCAAAGAACAGTCAGACGTTCAAATTGTTCTTTTTGTAACAGTTCAAAACAGAAAAAAAACCCAAAACTAAACAAACAAAACAAAACAAAACAGCAAATCCAAGAAATTTGGTCTGTTTTCAAGTCCTTTCAGACTATTCAAGAAATAATACCCACAACTAAGTGCCTAGTAAAAATAAATAAATCCACTATTTCCTTGATTAAGCACATAGAACTGAAAACAAGCAGTGCTCTCACTTTTACTTTTTACTTCTTTTTGATGACTTTTAACACAGAAGCCTCCTGGCAGGAATATGTATAGGAATCACCAGTTCGAGGAATCTGGAATTAGAACACAAAAATCCTCACTGTATCTTTCTTGTCAAGGCAGAAAAACACTATTGGGTGATCCATCCCTCAGTCTGGATGCAGGAACAGGACCAAAAATTAACAGAAAAAGAATTAGTCACAAAGTCTCCAGCATGTAGTGACTAGACGAACACATAGAAAAATCAGACTGCCCAGACAGTTTACAAATAGAAAGAGAATAAATTATCTTAATGAATTATTCAGGATACGGTCAACTTTACCTTGGGCCAAAATTATCTTCCACACGAGCAAATGCAAGTCTTCATAAAGTTCATGGCACTTTTACCAGAAGGTTTGACATGGTGCTCATCGACTGCTCTCAGTGTTACACTGGAGGCTGATTCCTCTGGAAGCCTCTGCCAAGTGGTTCAGATTTCCAGTAAAAACGTTAACATCCATAAAGGAGGAAAGCACTTCTTCAGTAGCTGATACTGCACACCCCAGCCTAGAAGTGTTTCAATAAACCTTTTATAAAATGTTTACTTATATCAGTAAAACAATTAGCAATATTATTCCAGGAGACTATCAGCTATCAGAATCTCATTGTACTCTCTGCGTGTGAGCTGGAATGTATAAATATATAAATAAATTTAAATTTCTTGTCATTTGAATATGCGTGTGTGCACAGCTATTACAACCAAACTCCAGTGAGTCAGAAGAATCACCCCAACTATGCAATACAATCATAATTAAACACTCAAGCCCTATCATAACAGCAGTCAGAGCTGAAAAGATCTGACATCCTTTGCACCAGTTTGCTCGGAATAGAAACACGTTGCGGAAGACAGCTTCACCCCCTTTGAAGAAAAAAGGGAAAGAGAGAAAAAGGAGAGAGAGATAGAAAGAAGAAAATATTTTATTTTGCACAGCAGAATTTTGAATTCGTTTCTTTATAATTTTATATATAATTTAGGATCTAAAATGTTTTTGCTTTAATTCAAGAATCCACTCTTATTTCACCATGCCAGTTTAAATTTTACTGGCTGAGTGTTCACCGATTGCAAGGAAAGAGGAGCACTTCAAAGCATCATTTATTCCCTTACACAGGCAGGGAAGCCAGTGCTTAATATTTGCATACAGACCTGGGTAGGTATGAGAGCTTCCTCCACAAAGCCAGGGTGGCAGTTAGCAGAATGATAAGGTCCAGCGCTGTCACTGGGATGCCAGCTGCCCAGAAGACTGAAAAACGTTGCCCTGTTACCATTGTAATAATACAAATAAAAGTTCCAAGTTTAAAAAAGAAAAGTAAATACATTCGACTGACAGCGATAAATTCCATTTTCCAGTTATAACATAAATAACATTTACCATATAAAAATGGATGTAAAAATTAATCCGAGTGAAAAAAATAATAAAAAAATATATATTCGAGGTCTCCAAAAGGCTATTTACCCGTGATTTCAGCTTGGCTTTGGTGGAAAGCCCCAGAGCTCCATCTTGTGGCTTTTCTGTTCTGAGGAAGGGAAAAGAATTCTAAATAAAAATAATTTTATTAGTAAATCACTCTAAAATTAAATTTCTTTTGCTGGCATCACACATAGAATCAAAGTAGAGAAGAAAAAAAGGCCAACAAACTATCTTTTGCTCTATTTTGCCATGCAATGTCATCTCCTTTTTTGCTTAAGGAAAAATTCTCTGCATTTTCCTAATCCACAACCCATTTAAAAACCATTGTCAATGGTAGGACCTAAATTACATCAATCTGTGGTCTGGAAGAGAAAGTTGCTGGGCTGGAGAAGGGCACAGCACAGAGCAGAAGGGCCACACAGCTCCCACTTGAACCCAGTTTGGCAAGATTACTTCTTTTCCCACAAGCACCCTTCCTTAATCCTGAAAGAAAAGGGATCCTTGGGCCAGACCTCCTGCATCCTGGGCTCTGCAGTTATTTTATGCTTATTTACCAGTTTATGACCTTTCAACTAGGATGTCATAGATTTTCTGAACTGAATGTTCAGAATGTTATTGTCTCATGCAAGAGCTGCACCCACTGTGGGAATGATGCCAGCTCTGCTGCCCACGAGGAGCTCAAAGGTGAATTTGTAGGTGCTTTGGGGAAAAAGAGAGAGATGATAAAAGAGAAATAAAAATTAAGACAGCACAATTTGCTTAGCTGATGAAGAAAAGCTTTTAGCTCTGTCATAAAACGAGGCTGTTTCAATATTGCAACAAGGCACTTCTGCATTTGGCATCACAAGATTCTGCTCAGCCTTTACTCAGCCACAGATGAAGCAGACAAGACTGCTCCTGTAGGCCTCTGTAACATGGTTGGTTGGTTGTTTTTTTTTAATCCTGAATTGTTAATAGCTAAATCCCATCTTAACTGTTGTTTTCCTGCTCTGAAATGGGATCCTCCTTAAGAGACTATTGATTTGTTTCCCATGGGAAACCATGCTCAAAATTCAGATCGCCATTCTGTGTTCAGTCCAGTCAAGGGGTATCCCTACAGATATGGTTTTTGAGGCTCGTAAATCTTCAGGCCTCATTAATTTAAAACCAAGGCAGAGGAAAAAACAAAGCAAAACAAAAAAGTGAGTTCTTCTGGAAACATCTCCATTATGTTAGAAAATGGGCAGCACCAGACGTACAACGCACTGCACATCTTACCTAAATACCCACCCTGGAGAAGCAAATGGCTTTATGAATTTGCAATGAAACAGAATCATAGACTCATAAAATTGTTTTGGTTGGAAGAGACCTTTAAGATCAAGACCAATCATCAACCAATTACTGCCAGGTCACCACTAATCTATGTCCCTTATAACCACATCTACACAGCTTTTAAATACCTCCAGGGTTGGACACTCCACACACACACAAAAAAAAGTTGGAGGTAAGCCCTCCTGCAAAGGCTGAACAGTACACAGAGACAAGTAGACACTGTTCTGCTGGCAGGCACAGTAAGAACTCATTCTCTTCTCATGTCCACTATGCAGAGTCTGGCCATTGCTGGTACAGCCCTGGGGAGGCTGAGCACAAGCAGGCAGGCATCTCCTGCTGTCCTTGGGAGGGTTGGAGATTGGCCTAAGAGCAGCTGGCTCACCCACAGCTAAAAATAATCAGCATCTTCCTATATGTGACAGGAATCTTAGGAAACATATTGTCAAGTTCAGGGAAGAGCTAATGACCATTTCCCCAAGTCCATTTGTCTTCTGGCACTGGGCTGTAATACCTTGACTCATCCCGAGACAGGACTTTGCTCCTTTGGGTTTTCCACAGGGAATAATATCACTCTCCTGGACTAAAAAGAAAATAGTGTATGAAAAGGAGAAGGGAGGAGCAAATAGATGGTATGCAGCTCCATAGATGTTAGAGGATCTCTTCAGAATAGCCAAGGTTACATCGCTTGCAACTTGAATTCCACAATTAAGGACAATAAAAGCAATGCCAAGTGAAGGGAGAGTATAATATAGACCTAAGGGGAAAGAGTGTAGCTCTTGGAAAAGGATTTTTTTGTTTAAAGGAAACATTCCAGAGATACAAGGTAGAGCTGCTGAGGAGTGAGCAGGCACCAGGATGGCATTTACCAAGGCTTGGGGGGGGTCACGGCGGGAAGAGCCTCCATGGAGAGGCCCAAGGTGGGAGCAGCAGGAGGTGGCGTTACAGGCAGACATGGCATGGGGTGTGGGCAGCTGCTGGGAGGTTTGGTAGCACTGGGCTGACTTCTGAAGCCAAACTGCCTTACTGTAGAGAAGGAAGCATGGCATCTATATTATTATATATTGTTATATATAACTATTATATATTATATCTTTTTTTTTTTTTCCTAGACTCATTTATACAATGGACTGTATTTATATTTCAAAATACTTCCCCCAGAAATAACTTGAGAGGATACAGGAGGTGACTGACATCTTATTTCTTTGTGTTTGCATTTTTTTGCCATGCAGGGCATAATCTGGTTCTTAGGGAGTTAATGCACCTGCCATTCCAGTGCTGACAAGCAGTTTTTCAGAGAAGCATGGATTTATTTATTTATTTATCTAAGGAGCCCTGAAGATTGTACTTGGGAGACTTCTTGAGTACTGCCAATAACTAGCAGGTACCAACACATGTATATTTTTGACTGCACTATGATTGATGGTGCTTATTTGTGGCTTGCTGCCTAAACCTCTCCTTTTCCTTTGCTTTTTGCCAGTCTCTCTCACTAGGGCTTTTTTTTTGTGTGTGTGTGTGTTTTTTGTTGTTGTTTTTTTTTTTTTTTTTAAATAATAAAGACACTTTAGCCATTTGGTTGGGAGGAAGCGGGGAGAAGCAGGGGAGGAATGATTTATCTGGTGTCTCTGTTGTCTTTGAGCAGCTCTATTCCATGGAGATTTTCAGAGCAGTGAGCGGTCAGTGGAGTAAAGTCAAGACCTATAGGAAAGGAGGACATTGGACTATGGAACTGTGGTAACAAAGAGGTAAAACCCCTGCAGGAGCACTGCTAGGGGTAACACACTTTCTGAGTTTGGTCCTGTTTCCAGATCCCATGCTAGACGTCTTCCATCGCCAGAGTCAAGAGACTCGGCTAATTCCCACAGGCAAAAAGACCAGTCCACATCTCTCTGCCCCTCCTTCCCTATCTTCACCTTCTTGAAGCAGGGGGTCTGGGCAAGCAAAGTTCATACAGGAGACTCAAAGCTCTAGAAAAAAGCAGAAACTGGTAAAGTCCACCCAATTGGCTTCTCCACCCACCCTTTACAAGCCCCTGTTCAACAATTGAGCCAATCTCCATAGGTTTACAGTGAACCCAGACAGGCCTTTGAGCTGGATGCCGTTTCTTCTTCAAGTCCACAGATGACTAATTGCTTTTATCACTTTTCCTAAGTCCCTCTACACCTGCGCAGCACATTGGGGAGAGGCAGGGGAGTGTTTTCCATTTCCTTCACACACAGGTTAACCTGCTACTTTTCTTTCAAAGGAAGAAAATTGATCTGATGAAAGCTTAAGCATAATGTGCCTGGCAACAAGACAGAAATAGCAATAGGCCTACCAGGGGATCATTTTGATTTTGCAGAGCTGAATCCAGCCAGAAGTTGCTGCTTTGCTCCCTGGGGCCATCTGGGAGCTATTCACACCAGAGCAGTCAAAGTGGGGCTCGTGGCACAGCCTGTGCACCAAATGAGATGAGCCACAAGTGAAGACCCAAAGCCTCCAGCCTGCAGGAGTTCAAAGCTCTTGACACCTCATCTACACAGCGAGGCTGTGAGGAAATAAAAAGTCAAATGAATTTCAGACAGATCCAGGGGTGCCTGTTTCTGGTGTTTTTCACAGACACCTCAGTGTGAAGGTGCACGTGTGGCACACATGTACTGCACCTTGTGCTGCGAGTGCTCACTGCCGTGTCACTTCAACACGGGGCAAAACATCTGTGCTTGGTGCCACACTGCTGTCAGCAGCAGTTTTTTTTTTCACCCTGAGCAATGAATTCCAACAGGGTGGTGTTGGGCTTCCTGGGAGATGCACAAGTGTGTGTCAGTGGAGAGGGCAGCTTGATGCTGCCCAAGGTGTCTGCAACACAGTAGCAAAAGACAAATACCTTCTTATCTATGATACAGCTAAATTTAGCCATGTGTAACTGCCTCTCTCTCTCTGTGGGACTGAGGTAGTGCTGCACACCAGGTCTGAAGGAAAAGGTGAAGAAGAGGTGATTTCCCACCTTTTCAACTTTAAATGGGCACTGTGATTTCAGGACTGAAGTGTGGATATATGCAGAGAAAAGGGGAAGCACAAGCATCTATCCCAGCAGCAATCCAACCACTGCTGACCAGACCAGAGGAGATCTGCAGAGGACACAGCAGACTGCTGGTGTGGACATCCAAGTGTTTAAGCCCAGAAAAGATCATGTTCTTCCCACACTCCAGGGCTAGCACAGTGCCTCAAATGCAGGCTTGTAAACAAGCAAAACATCAAGGTCCATATCACAAAAAACTAACCAGAAGTATGAGCTATGTCCCTAAGCCATCTCAGTCTTCTGCTCCACACACCAACTTCTCAGAAGAAACCAGTATGACAACACAGAGTCCCCAGAGCTGCTTTTTCTCCAGCACCGAAGATTCATCAACGAGGAGCTGACTAAAACCACACACAAATCCTTGCCATCCACCTAGATCAAGCTGTTAAATTCCCTCGGGGTAAGGTTATTACCCACTGCCCCACTCTGCCTACGTTAACACTAAACACTAACCCTCTGCTGGGGCTTGTACCTACAACACCCTCTTACCCAGCACGCTGGCACTGCCTCAGTAGGGTGCTGGTCTACTGCTTCCCACACGAGCGCCTGAACTTCCCAAACCTGTCCATAAATCGGATATCGTTCGGGTAAGGCGAGACTCCGGTCCTGTCACCCACCCAAGAACAGGCGAACGATGAGCGCTTCCCTGCTGAGCTGCTGCTACTGGGTCGGGAAACGGGTCTGCGCAGGCTTGTAGGACTCACCTTACTGGCTGAGCTAGTACTTACTGGGGATGGCTGCAAAATGGTCCAACAGTACCACCTTCAGGAAAGAGGAGAAGTTGCAATAGGTGCCTGGTGGCCAGGAACAAGGTGACTAGCCAGAGGGCTCTGGTGGACTTGCCATCATTCGCTTGAAAACAAGTTAGTGAGATGAACTTAAAAACAAACAACAAAAAACCCCACGATGATAAAGTAGTTTTTAAAACCTGAAAAGCCATCCTGAGGACAGGAAGCACCGATTGCCCAGCAGAGCAGCAAACAGGTTGCTGCTCACTGAGGAGCAAACCCCACCCCAGAGTTATGCAAATACTCAGCAGCACACTTGGGAACCACAGCTGAGAGTGCAGCTGGGCAGGGATGCTGTGGAAGGAGCTCAGAGCCGGGAGGAGTAACTGGACATGAACATGGGATTGAGAGTCTGTTTCCCTGGCTGACTGCAAGGATAGTTTTCAGAAACCAATGGATGTGTAACACTCACACCTCCACTGTGACCTGTTCATATGGGCTGCAAACCAGCCACACCAAGCTCCTAGATTTGGTTGCTACCCATTTACATGTTTCCTGCAGTACTGAAACACCCATAGCAGGGTAATTGATCACAAAGGGATTTATCCGGTTTATAAACCATTTCAAAACCATGAATGAAAGGCATGTGTAAACAGCAGAGTTTAAGATATCACACTCTTGTCAACCCAGATCTTGGCAGGATGTCCACAGAAGATTAATCTCTTTCTCATCTAGTTTATTTTCTCTCATGGAATAATGCTTAAGTGGAAGCAGAAAGTAAGCATAGCCAAACCTATTGCCAGTAAGATCAGCTCACTCAACTACCAAGGGTTCCAACAGGGCAGGATGGGACTCAGCAGTGTTGCCTTAATCTCAGGACACCACATGAAGAACTGACATCCCACTGATGGTGCACACACAGTCCAGAACCATCACACATGGACAAGTTTCAGGGCATCCCCCTTTTTAAGGTCATAGGCACTGCCCAGTCTATAGATCATCTCCAAGCAATCTGGAAAAGGTTCATTCTGGGAGGAGGAAAGCTGTGCTCTGTCAGCTTTTCCATATTTCAGTAAAAGAGACTACATGTAGTTAACATTTTAAAAGCAGGGTCACATTGAATTCAAAGTTGTCAGGTGTCCTGGGAGCCCAGGTTATTTGTCCTCAATCCCACCCTTGCTGTTATCTGATACACCAAGAAACATCTCCATGAATCACTGGGAAACAGCCCCACAACAGATCCATATGTCAAGTCCTTTGGTCTTTCAGCATCTCAGTTCCTGATCAGAAAAACTGAAAAAAACACTTGTTGCCTTACTCTGTAGATTGAAAGCATTCAGTTTGCCTACTCAGGGGACTATCTCTAGCACTTCTTGATCACACTGAGCCCTGATCTCAAGTGGGGTCTGTGGCGCAGACTGTGTGTAGTTGGATGGCAATCAGAGCCTGGAATCCTGTGCTCAGGAAGGGTTGAATGGTTGTATTTTCATCATCTTTTATGCTTGTATGTCACTGACAGGACAGCCGACTCGAGCACTACTCTTCTGGTAAATCTGCAGGGGTGGAAAAGGACACACCATGCTTAATATTAAAAGGTGAGAAGCAATAGCCACAGGTACAGTGGTGGTGGCTTGCAGCATGTAAAGGGACAAGGCAGCTCAAGAAAAAGGGATGTGTTTCTTTAGCTGTTAATTTGTGGTACTTCCCCTAAAACCACTACCACAGTAAAACTCAATAGCTGCAGCCACAGCATTTACTGCGCATTATGGCATCTGGGAAAGTGCTGACAGGGACAGCCGACAACAGCTCTGCAATGTAATTCACACCATAACATCATCTCCCAGGCACTTGGGTTTCTCATTGAAAAATTATGCAGTGCTTTTTTGGAAATCCAGTGCTGATTAATTGATAAGCACCAAATAATAAGGCGTCCAGCAATATATATATATATTTAAATCATTAAAGGTCTCTCAAGTGTTTAACTCACCATGTTAAAAGTGAGTTCTTCAGCTGTAAGAAATATGTTAATTTTATCATCTACCACTGTCTCCCCATGTGTGGAATGACTTGCTCTCTGTGTAATTAATACTCCTCTGACTCCAGGCTGCTCACTTTCAGATTTCTGTCCTGAGCAGTTTTATTCACTAAACACTACACCAAGCCAAAGCAATGAAAAATTCTAACACTCAAACTCTTTTTAGTTTCTTTCACAATATATAATGCATCTACAGGTCAGAGCCTAGCAACAGTCTACTTTACATCAAATGTTTTACTTCTCCTAGTCTGCAATTTCTTCAAGTCAGGGACAATTTAGTTGTAAAACACAAGCCACATTCCCAGCATGAGTTCCTAAGCACCACTGATTTCTCAACATCAAGCCCTAGGATTTTCCACAAGAAACCAGACTTTTGTTTCACCAGAACAAAAATCCAATAAAGGTGACTAAACAAAAAAACAAACAACAAACAAACCCAAACCCAACAAAACACCAAACCGCAGTACACATAAGGCCTTCAAAACTTGGTCTCTGCTACCAGCTAGCCAAGACTGGGTAAGTTCCAGTAGTATATGGCACCTACCATCAAAGAGGCAAAGGTTAGGGTGCTATAAAGCCACAGAGAGCACAGGATATTGGTGCTGCAGGAGCCAGAGACCACCATGTCCAGCTACAAATCCAGTGTTAGGATCAACCTAGTATCAGGCTATTAACATGATGATAGTCATAAAGTTACCTACTCCATTAAGAAAAAAAACCCACCACAACAGAAACCCAACAAAACAAAAAACACAAAAACAAAAGCCCAGAAATAATCTATTACATTTGTAACCTGGGCACATTTCTTTGTGCTGTTTAGATCACAGGGCACAGGAAAACAGTGCACAAGGTCAAATATTTTCACATCTGCCACCGCTGAAACACAGTCTTAGTCCTGAAAAGGCATCATAATCCTCATTTTTGCTCCTATGCCTGAGTTTCAAGCATGCAATAAGCCACCAAAAACCTTGTGGATGGCTTAAGTTTTGCCTTGGTCCTTTGTTCCTGCCCTGACCCTCTCTCTCTGATGCTGCATCTTATGTCTGTAAACTGGAAAGGGTAAGAGCAACAGAGACCATCTGCTCAAGGCTGACTGGGGTGATACTGGATGAGGATGTTTTGGTTGGGATGTTGCGGAATCCATCCCCTAGATCCAAAGCTCAGGCTGAGGAACATGTGGGAATAGAGCGGGACCAGAAGGGAAAAGGCAAAGGTCACTAATCCTGGGATCCAGTGAAACCTGCCCAAACAGTCACCCATCCTGAGTATTTTATCTGTGTGCCTACAAAATGACCAGGAACTTGAATGGAAGGGACACTCTTAGAACCAAACTGGTTCACTCTTCCTTTTACTAAACCTCATGTAAACAGCAAAGGGCATCCATCAAGGAGCACTGTGCTGGAGTTACGAGCAAGCTGCCCTCTGACTTGCCATGGGAGCCGTCTCCTTATCGCCTCCTCTGGGAAATCATGCACCAGAGTCAGGAAACAAAGAAAAACGGATGTTTAATTCACCCACAAATGAATAGACTTCTCCTCCTTCTGCAGCTTTGTAGCAAAATCTACTTCAGTGTCAAATGGGTAGTTTTGATGTAGTTAAGTTCAATTCTTCCTGGTAAACATAAATTTTTAACAGGAAGGAAGTTATCTTAAAACAGTATTATATACTAATGTTTAGCTACAGCTTCAAGTTATGTCTGCAAGAAGAGTGTTCTGCAAAAGCAGATGAGAACATATTTCAAAGCTGGAAATCAAACCTGAATATGATTTCTAGGAGCACCTTTAGGGAGAATTATCACAATCAGTTGATCAGCCATAAAACCACTGTTCATACGGAAAAAAGCAGCCCCATTCTCTCTCCTCTGCACTCTTTTCACCTCCAGCTCAGTACTTAAGGCAAAACATCACCTTTTTGTGTCCTGGTCAAGTCCATTTTCAGCATAACCAAAGTCCCTGCAGAACTAGCAGGAGCATGTAGCCAGGACAGGGGGCATCCTTTAGCTGCTCTTGTCCCTATTACAGAACTGCACTTTTAGGAGATTTAAAAACCCATGGCAAATCTGCCTGTGTCCACTTTATAAGAGCACATATAATACAAGAACTTTGCAAAGTAAATGAAAATGTTGATGCAAAATGGGTAGAGAAGGTTTTAATGTTATAAACACAAAAAAAATCCAGGGACATGGGCATTTCCCCACAGCAGAGCCAGAGCAGAACATGCGCTTTGCAATCTGTCAGCGCCCAGTAAAACACACTGCTGGGAGGAGCCCTCCCAGCCCTTCCTCCTAAGTTACTGAAGTCAAACAGTGCCCTATTTGAAAAAGCAGGTAAAGGCTTTGGCCCAACCCATGATCCACCAAGAACCGCTCTTAGGAAGAAGTATGTGCTCAGCGCTGGTTTTTGTGGGTTTTAATTCACTCAGTTCTTATTATTTTGACACAGTTTGCTTCTTGCTGCTGAACACAACAGCTCTGTATATTGACACTGTCTAGTATATTTATTCTAGTTTAGCACAGTCGCTGGGCCACAGCATTTAAAGCTACAGTCCGTGCTCAATCTGTATCAGTTTAACACGCCAGCATCATATGGCATTCTATAATCAGCTGCAGCATTGTACTTCAAACCCACTGCTGCATTTATAATATTATTGTATGTTGCACAAACACCAATATTTAGAAAGAAAAATGTCCTTTTTATTGGACTCCTGCTGGTACCCCAGCTGTTAGCCAAAGCACGCAAAGAGTTTCTTTTTTTTGCATTAAACCCCCCCCCCCCAAAAAAAACCCAAAGAGCCCGAAGCATTTTTTAAAAATCTTACATCTGAAAGGTACATTTTGTCCTGCCCCAGTAGGTCTATATGACTGAGTTAAAATGTGTTTTTTTATTAGATGAATTGCATCATTAAATTACATTATAAAAACTAAAAATGCACCATTAATTTTCAAAAACAATAGTAAATTCATCTCATTTCTGATACACGATTCCACATTTAATTTTTGCCCTGGGCCACGTTATTCTAACAGGCTCACTGTCTTCCATTATGCAGACTATACAAATGGAGCTAAATTGCTGAAGTTGGGGGGGATTGGTTCATCGGGGGGAGGGAGATATTGGTCAAATGTCTAATGTGAAAATAAATGAATTTCTAATCGGCTGTTGCAAAAAGAAAAATTACTTTTTGATCTCGGCTCAGCCAAGCAAGGATCCACCTTGCTCGGGTAATAAGATACAACAGCATTGTGTAGAGTGCAGAGAAAGACAAAAGGCTGGACAGAGAGACAGACAATGGCAGTAAATAACACTCATGCAGACAAGATTTGTGTGAGTAGTGTTTCTTAATTAAACAGAAGTTCCACCAAACTTGAGCCCCAGTGCTGCAGGGACTCTACCATTAATGTAGGTGCAACTCTGAGCACCCACAGATCGCTATGGTCTGGGAGTGGGAGAGACAATTAGAGGGAGAGTATCTGTCCATACAGCAGAGGGTGAGCAAGGGGGTGGAATCAGAAAAGTTTTGAGATTGCTGTTTCATCTGTCACATTTGGTGGAAGCAGAAAAGTTTTGACATTGCTGTTTCATCTGTCACATTTGGGTAAAAGCCAAACCTTGCAAACAGACTCAAAAGCCTGGCAAAGGCTAAGGCTGTGCCTGCACCTTCGATGGCTGTGGTCTTCCCTAATGCCATACACATATCTGTCTGCTGAGAAAGCTGCTTGTGCTTTCCAAACCAGCCCGCAGTAGAAAGCTATAAACGTATGGTTAAAAATGTCCTTTGGAATGGAGACCTGTACCCCAAAACACCCTAAAGCAGGGCTTGAGCAATTCCCAGAGTCAACTGGATGGTCCCAGCAGGTCTCCTGTGCAGGTCTGAGCTCAGCAGCTGACATCCTCCATTCCAAAGGGCCATGTCTGCACTGCCAGAAAATGCAGACCAAGAGAGGAAGAGCTGCAAGGCCAGACTCCCAAGGACCTGGCATCACCACTAGCCACAGCTCTGAGGTTTTCTGTCACAGCCTTAACCCATGGCCTAAATGTATCATAGTGGCTGCAGTCACATGCTTGAAAAGCATTTTCCATTTAACTTGGTTTTAAAGGAATTTAGGTCAGATGCTCTAAGATGTGAAAGTGAACCCAAATGCACTCTGGAGACAGCCAAGAGGCTTGCTTCAGAAGTGCCTTCCAAAGTACACCCCAAACTATTGATGCACCCAGAAAACCCCTGGCTGACAACATCTCTGAGCAACTGAACACAAAGGAAAGATTACCAAGAGGACAGAGAGAAGGAGAACTTAGTGTTCTTCAGAAGACAGGTGAGGAACACTTGGGCCACAGGTTTATAGACCCCAGTCCATCGGAAGTGTTTATGAGTAATTTTCTTTTGTTACCACTTACCCTATTAAAAAATACTGTGGTTTCTTATGGTAAGAAGGAAACTTACCCAATAAAATTGACAAAAGCTGTGGTGTTTAGGACTAACTATAGAATAATGTAGCAATATTATAGTGCAGTTAAAATTCAGTATCATTTTACACAGAGGTTGAATCCTGCTTTCGGAAAGCGCAGAATAACTACACAGAATCACACCACTCTGTATTTAACATTATATTAAATAGATTATGATTTATATTATTAATCTTTATTATAGTAATGATGAGAGGTCAATGCAGAATGAGGCCTTGTACAGCAAAAAATATTTTTTGGTGTCAACAGGTGGGTAAGGTTACATGGAAATAGGGAAGGGAGCACGTGGACCAAGTATTGATGCAGTCCATGGTGCTTCTAATATTTTGTGCTGTTTTTGTGGAGCTGGGATAAATAAAATTTTAAGGGAAAACCTCAGGAAAAGAGAATGAGAATCAGAAACAGTAAAGAAGGAAAAGTTATATCTGGAAAATCCTATGAGATCTGCCTTTTTTAAAAATCAGAATAGTTTAATACAAACACACGTTCATTCACAAGGCAGATGTTACTGTGATCCCTGTCTCCTGGATAACCCAGATGAATGATGGTACCTTACCCTTTTACGTTAACAATCATGCTCCTGTTCTCCACCTCCCCCTTCTGCAAAGCTGCAGCATGATGCACTGTTTTTATAATCCTCTAATGGATGAAAAATATTTACCACATTACCCTTGGATAACCTTGTCAAACTTCAACAGGAGCCACTTTGTATCACACATCTGCATTGGAAAACTTCAGTGCCAAATTAAGATACAAAAATTCTACAAATATTGCTGCAACAAAGCAACAATAAGCGCAACAGTGTAGAAAGGTGTGTGCTTAGCCTGTGAAAATGTTCAAGGTTAAAAGAAAGATGTCACTTCTTCACCTGTGTGAGAAATCTTTAAAAAGAAAGAAAAAATGGTGTCAACTTTCTGGTATCAACAGAGCATGAGGAGCTGCTGCTGATTCTCTGCAGTTCAGACAGACTGCCCCTGTGTCTTGTGCCCTGTAGTAAATAAGCTCAGGATTTTTAATCTTGAATCACTTCCCACAGAAAATTGCAGAGGAGTGGCCATTTCCCTGAAAAGGTGAACAGCCTCTGACAGCAGGGCTCTGAACGCAGCCAGTTCCCACCCAACCCGAGTGCTGCAAATAGCCAGACCTCCTGCCCAGGGGGTTATGAAGTGCCTCTCTCTAGGTTAAGGCAGAAACCCAATGCAATGCAATCCTGTATCAAAGAAACCTCCCAACTGAAGGAATCACTGAAATAAATAGATTCCTGGAAAAAAAAAAAATAAATCCCTGTTACTTCTCAGATAGTTTTGACAAATATTTCTGATTAGCTCTGGATATGGGAGTGGCTGGTGGGCTGTCAAAGGTGGCAGCAGACAGCATCCAAAAGTTAGGACAAATTAAGCAGGGATTTCCAAGTAGACAACTTGGAAATCAATGGCCAAAGTCTTCTCCTCCTCTCACCCTGACATCTATGCAGCTCACAGCAGCAAGGCTGGGATCAAGGTAGACTTAATGCCAGTAGAAACGCGATTACTCACATCTCTATAGAGGGAAGCACCTTAAACAAAATGTACATGGGAAACAGAGAAAAAGCAGCTTCTCTGCTTTGGGAAGTGTCTGTGAAATCATCTCAATCCTCCTCTGCACACCGCTACAGCAAATCACATCCCCAAAACACGCAATTTAAAATCAACAGCATGTAGTCAGAAGTCATTAGTGTGGCAGCAAACACACTCCCTTCTTATATAGCCGGAGTGGAAAAATATTAAAATATTAAAGCAAAACAATTGTACTTGTAACTGCAGCCCTCTGAGCTGGAAAAACCCCATCATAAGATGTGCTTGGTTATAACACAACGCTAGTTGACAAGCTGGGGTGTCTGGAATTCAGTAACATCCCTTGCAACCCTCTTCTAGAAATACTTCTGCCACAGGAAGACCACCACCCACAACTTGTGTCCAAAATGGCTGACTCCAACACACAAAATTATTTACATTTTCTTACCAGCTCACAGTTGCAAACCAGGGAACAGTAGAGTGAACTTGGGTAGTAAAAGCACTGGCAAAACTCCACTATCTGCACATTCAAGCTAAACCACCAGGAAAGGAATTACTCCATGTGGGCAGCAGGATGCAATAGCAGAAGCATGAGCTGAATTTTCTCCATTTAGGAATCTGTTCTCATTTTGAAGATTTTCAACAGAACCACAATAGCTGGAAAACAAAAGGCAAGGAAAATAAAAAAACCAAGGCAAAGGCGCAAACCACCCAGTCCGAGCCCTTCCAGAAGGGTTCCTAGAGCAGCAGTTCCTCCTCTACTCGCCAGAAAACACTGGCCCACACCCTTAACAAGCTTAAAAATTTCACACACAGCCCCAAAAGCCACAAACCATTGAGCACTGCAAAGAAAAAAAGAAACCAACATAAATGGCAGGGACTCTGCCAGGCAAAAATACCCCACCAACACCAAACACAGCCACCCCGTGCCCCTGCATCCCCTAACAAGAGCCCTGCCCCATTTCCTACCCTGCCAACAATTTCAATTGGGGATGAAGCAAGACCTGTCAAGGAATCATCTCAAATGTTTTCAGTGCTAGCAGAATTTCTATAAGCAATCACTATCTTATTACCTAGAACTACATTGTATCAGCTGTCTCTACTAACTGTAATTAATTTTTTACTTCTCTCTGTAGAGAAGGCTGAGGGAGGAAAGAAGAGTCTCATTCAACACTAAAAATGGGAGATCAAAATGATGAGATGAACCCAGGACAGCAGCAGACTCTTGCTCATCCTTCACTCAGTTCTGGAACAAGGTGAATATCCAGAAGCTAACATAATTTGTCCTGTCCTACAGTCCCTTCTGGCAGCTATCAAGGGCTTTCTGTGAATTAATACAGTCTCTTTCTTAAAATCCTTTCTGGAAAAGGCATCCCAAAGTTTTACCTTTATTTAGCTTCCCACCTGAATATATGATCATCTTACACATTTTGGATCTTGATACTAATGCCCATTGTTTTTTTTTTCCAAAGCAACACATTAAAAAAATATATATATTTTTGACATACAGAACCTTCTATTCTTATAACCTTCCTATACTTTAGAAAATATATTTGCTCCCATTTAATATTTGGTGGTGTTTAGGTTTATTTTAACATAATTAAACTGATATTGCCATTTCCTCTCATCCAAGCTGGCAACAGGGATAGTGGGGTAGACTCTTACTGGAACAAAAAGTTACATTGCTTGAAGCACATGAACCCTTTCCACAAGCAGCCCAGCAGCAGCAAAACCTTCCCTGTAAATCCCCTCTAAACTGGAACTGACACAGCACTGGAGCACAAGCAGAGAAAAGTCAACAGTGAAGTGCCCACAAGCCCTGACAAATGTACTCTGAGACAGTTCTAAGCAAGGAGGGCTCCCAGCAGCCAAGCACAGCCCCAGGGCAGATCCTGCTCCCTCATGCCCACCAAACCTCAGGGCTGCCACCATTGCCTCTGTACCTCCTCTCCAGGAATGTATAGCTGGTGTAGTCCACAGACTAATCCCCCTGGGTCACCAGCCTCCTATGCAAGACAGGGCTGCTCATGCAGGACAGTCTTTGCCCATAAAAGGGTTAGCAGAGTCAGGCCCTTCCCAGCTTCATTGCATCATCATTGCCTTTTAGGGTTTTTGTTAGCACAAGGCTAACAAACATATAAGCTAATTCTACATCTACTTCCTGAGCAGCAGCCTCTAGATCACTGCATGGATATTTTTTTCTTTTTTTTTAAAGCAGATTTTCTATTTTTAGAGTGCATATTAATTACCCTTAAGCAGGTGCAAAAATCAACCTGTTTATTATTGTTTCCTCAAATCCTTAATGGTAGTTGCAAGCAAATAAATCCAGTTAATGCAATAAAAGGATTTATTGTCACCCAGATTTATGCCAACAGTTTAATCATAACACCTTTTCGTCTGACAGACTTTCTTGAGAACTATTTGCCCCACAATTTGTCAGCAAGAAAATGGCCTTGTATAAATGCCGGGAGAAAATAAATGCTAATACGTGGCACAGTCTTTCATTCTTCTAATTGCCCAGGGAGTTTAAGGGAGACAGACTTATTTACTCACTGTAGGAAGTGCATTGTAATAAATTATCACTATTATGGGTCTAAATATGTCCCTGACAGTGACAGAACCGAAGGTGGAAGGGAAGTGAAAGGAGGCTACAGCATCCTGAAAAATGTACACACTGGGAAGTGGGTGGGCAGGGGTATGCACCTCTGTGTCTGCAGTAACACACCAAGGTGGTAATAATCAGGATCCACGTGAGTGCCCTGGAAGACATTCCTTGCATTTTAAAGGGCCTCTCATTGCTCAGTCTCTTCTAAAGTGGGACCTGTCAGAGGTTGCAACAGGAGCATGCCCCCCCTGACAGCACACTTGCTGGAGGATGCCTGACCCTCTCCATGGATCCACACCCTCAGCTGTGGTAGCAGCTTCTCACCCTCATCATCCATCACCTGTGTTTGCTCAGCTCACTGCTCTCAGGGACAAGGTGAACCTCAACCTCTCTTTTGAGACCACCTGCACCAGTGCCTCCTTTGTAGCACCTCCCTCCTTCCAACTAGGGAGGCAGACACTGAAGCGGGAGCTGTTGGAGCAAAGCACCAACAGGAAGATTTCATCCTGAAGCTGGAACTTCCAGAGCTGAGCCCAGCAGAGCTACCACAGGCTTGTAGAGATTGGCAGCCTTGTCATGTGCATCCAGACACATGTATGAACTTCTCAGCTATCCACTTTAGTGAGAGGCTTGAAAAATTTATCTGCCTGTCTGTACCCAGCAAGGCCATTTCTTAACCCTTTCAGATGATGCCCAGAAAACATAAATAACAGGAAACACTATTTGCAAGCCAGTAGAGCAGTGGAGAGAGGAGTGAAGCAGCAGGAACCAGCAAAGACAATTTCCATATTGCCAGCCCCATCACTTCCCCCTGGGATCATTAATTGTATGCCAGGCACAGGCACCAGCAAAGGACCCCAAGCCTGTCCTCAAAATTAGATTTGCCTATTGCCATAACAACAGGATGGTCTTGCCACAATAAAGACAAGCCTTGAGTATTTCCCCTTCCACTCTCCCCTCCCTCCCCCTTCCCCATCTCTACCCCTATTATTAAAATTTCCTTATTTTCTCTCCTTCTTTCTCCTTTTCCTTGTGTCCCTCTCTACAAAGAGTCCCTCATTTCTTGGAAACAAATTGCCCACAGCTTGTTTCCCCATACATCACAGAGTGAGGACCAGGCCTTATCAATGTTGCTCTGCTTTTCCCATCTATTACCCGGTTTGTTTGCACTTTTATCCCATCGTCCTTGCACAAGGGAGAAAACATCCATCATCTGTACATCTGCCAGCTGTCACAGGGCTGTCAGCACAGTGACAGCCAACATGACAAAACTGTTGTAACGCTGCACCAGCTCTGGGGCTCTGAGTTGAGATTAAACAGCATGAAAATAAAAAAAAAAAAAAATCAAAGGAAAAAAAAAAGTAGTAGATTTAGCTACAGAGAGGGAAAATAAAATATTAAGAATTGCCTTCTGTGCAGAGGGAAGAGGGAAGGGAGGAGAAGGCAGAAAGCAGCAAGGTGAGGGGCACTGGCAGGGGTTTGTTTTCACAGAGGAGGTGTTAGAGCTGTTACAAGTGTGAGAAACAGCAGTGTGCATTTGACATCTGGCTCAGCTGAAGGTTCCCAAAGCCAAGTGGGTGACAACACTTCCCACATGTCCCCAGCAGCTGGCAGATCTCTGGCAGGAGTGTGACATTGCTCAGTGAGGCAGTGCCAGACCCCTGACCATGGTCACACACCACAAGATGGGTCATGATACCTTCACTTACTCCAGCTACCACAATGGGTTTGGGGTTATCTCCTACTGTTTCCTTTTCTCTTCCAGGCACTGACATTAGAGCTGCAAGCCCTTCTGTCACAGCCACTTTCTTCCTGCAAAATCCCTCCTTACAATCCCCTTGGAATTGACCCATCAGTGCACACCCCTTCTCAGAAGGTCTAAGCCTGACAGTGTGAAGGCTGGAAATCAAACCCAAAGTAGTAATTTTTTTTCAGAAAAGCATTTGATGCTGCTAGCATGGCTACAGTCCCAGTGACATGAAGTTGCTTCAGGATGGGATGCTGGGCCATATGGTCCAGAAAATTATTTCCCAAGTAAGGTTGGACCAAATGATCCTTGAGGTCCCATCCAAGCTGGTATTCTACACTTTAGATGATCCTTTGGCCCAATACAGTTACACCTCAAATTTCATGACAGTTGTCCAGCCATGCCCTATTTTTAAACAAGCACTCTTGAAGGGATCAAGACTTGCTGAGCACATCTACTCACTGCTCACTCAATTGTACCTTGTTCTGCTTCCTGCTTTTCTTCACAACCAATCAGATCAATGATTCACCTCTACCACCCATTTGGCCAATATTAGCATATAAACCAGTTATAAGTCCTCAGGATGGAAGATGCTCTCGTGATGGAGCCAAGAGAAGAATCACCATCCATGTTGGCTGGGTAATGATATCTTCCCCTGAAACATCTGAACAGTGACATGTCATAGACACAGAGCAGTGCTGCCCTGTTCTGAACAGACAAAATGCACATCAGCTCCTAAAACCAGAACTACAAAGAGTCAAAGCTGGTTTGCTTTCAAACCTATAGTTCTCACTTTTCAGGGAGCATAAAAGTAGAGCTGGAAAACTACCCTGGTTATTTTTTACTTTTTATTTAGAACATACAGTCTGAAGATCACTGTCTGGAAATATTAACAGAGATCTTTTATTTGTACTAACATTTTTAAAAGTTTAATTTTTGCAACCCTAACACCATTTACTCCAGGATTTATCTTTACTGGTTTCTACTGGTTCTACTGGTTTTTACTTTAGGACATTTAAGAGGAAAGGTTTGAATCAGGCTTCAAACCACTCTTGATTTTTAGCCAACACACAATGGTTGTTGTCACACTGTCCCAAATCCCCATTGTGTAAACCCAACTCTGCCCTGGGAGTAGCACCAGCATTGCCTCAGGAAAGGGGTTTTTTGTCCAGAAGTTAAGTCAACTTAGGCTTTTCAGACTGGGACAAGGACAGACAGATAAAATGAAGGTAATAATCTTTAAGCTGGGCATCACCAGGCAGGTAAATGGGCAGTGATAGTTCACAGCCTCTTGCACAGCAAGAAGTAGGGTATGGGATGAAAAGAGGATCAAGTGAGGAGCCTAAAAGCAAAAAAAAAGAGGCTTTTCTTTCCATCACACAACTGGGAGAAGTGGCTGACACAGCAGCAGGCTGTGCTGCCATCCAGAGAGACCTGGACAGGCTGGAGAGCTGGGCAGGGAGAAAGTTAATGCAATTTAATAAGAGCAAGTGTAAGGTGCTGCATCTGGGGCACAACAACTCCATGTATCAGTACAGGCT
>VYZU01053827.1:0-81158 GCA_013401355.1 Ceyx cyanopectus | reverse complement strand
CTCAACACGAGAAAGAACTTTTTCTCAGTGAGGGTGCCAGAGCTCTGGAACAGGCTGCCCAGGGGGGTTGTGGAGTCTCCATCTCTGGAGACACTTAAGACCCGCCTGGATCTGTTCCTGAGTGACTTGGTCTAGGTGATCCTGCTCAGGCAGGGGGGTTGGACTAGATGATCTTATAGGTCCCTTCCAGCCCCTAATTTCTGTGATTCTGTGATTCTGTGATATTAAAAAAGTAGAAGTCCTTCCAACATTACACTGTTGAAGTCAGGAGCATACATATGTTCAACTAAACAAATTCTCAGAAGAAAAATCCATCAAGGGCCATTAACAAATGTGTTCTCTTTGGCTCATAAGTTCCTACATAATAGATTGCTGGAAGAATATACTGAGATAAATATTATATGCATATAGAGTTATACTGTTCTGCTTCTGGCCACAGTGGACCACAGGTCTCAGAAAGAGCAGCCATTTTTATGTTATTTTTCAAACTTCTATTATCTTTAAAAAACCCAAAACACCTTAGGAACAAAAGCAATACAATTTGGTCTAAAGACAATGGTTCATTTAATTCCACACACAGACAAAAAATTTAATCTAATTATTTTCAGAGTTGTAAATAAAAAAAAAAAAAAAGGAAAAGTAAAAAAAAATCATTCAAGACTTCAAAATCCATGTCAGAACTGGGGTGAGAGATTGTCCATCTGCACCTGTTGGATTTACAGTTAAGAAAGTTCTTGTTCAATGTTTCCACCTAAGCAAGAAGGTTGCATCTACTTGTACTTTATTTAGAGAAATGCAAAGTGAATCAAGCAAGCTATCTAGAACAAAGACCTTATTTACAAAAATTAATAAAAAATACTCCACTTTTATCATACCATGACTCAGTTTTGATTTAAGTTTTGAAAATCATAATCCTCTTCTCAAAAGCCAAGTAATTTGTATTGTAAGGACAGAGATACCCACTAACATCATGTAGAGTCGGGGCCACGCAGCTTCCCTAGGTCTCTACCTGCCTTAGTCTAGGGGTTCACAGCAAGCAGGGAGGCTCTGCAGGTCTCTGCCTCTTGTCTGAAATGTTGTGCAACTGGCAAAAACCAGTTCAGGTGGGTTAGCGATGAAAAGCATTAGCAAAGGTTACAGACAAGAGGGCAGACCTTGGCCAATCTCTTCCCCCCCTGTGCCCTCGTGCCACCACCACCTCCTCAGCATCACTAGGGCCATGTTTGGCCAAGCACTGCCCGCTTTCAGGTTAGATTCAGGGCGTTCTGCCAGGTCACCATCATTTTGGAACTACAACTAACCGCAGCATAGCCAAAATGGTGCCTGACATAGTGGCTATGTAGGAAATAAGGATTGTTATTGTTAAGAAAGCATGGAAAAACCTGTGTGTTCCTTTCCCCAGATACTTTAGCATTTCTGCTAAATAAAAATCCATTTTTATTCTTAAGGGACCTGAGTGGAGAGATGTTGTTTTATGTCCTGCTTTTTTCCAGTGATGATGTATGTCCCTTTTACAAACTTATCTCTGGTTTTTTGCTCAGTTTATAAGCTAGGAGCAATCTTTCTTTCCTAAAGCTTCCTTCTCTCACAGTCTGGAGGAACCTTGAGATTTCCTGCCGGTGATTTAAAGGGCTATAATACTCACAGGCTAGATTTGTTTTAGTGTCCATAAAGCTCAAAAATTTCATAAAACAATTGGTGAAAATAAAATTACCAAAAAATGATGTACTGCCAGCAGACTGTATAATAGTTATGGGGGAAATGGAGAATATGATTCACCACGGTATAAAAATGACAATGTATTTATTGCAGTGCAGTGACAAGAAACTAATTTGTCCCTTTTACTTTTCAGACAGGGCTTGAATTCTGATTTTTCTGTACCATGGCAGGGTAACAATGTGCTCATTGCAATCACTCGGATGGAAGGGCGGCCGTGGCCACAGTGAAAGTTACCTTATCTGTACAAGAAGAAATAACAATAATAGCTACTCTCTTTAGAGTTAAGTGTGTGCAAAAGCTGCAGAAATATTAACTTCAAGCAGACATTTTTGGTTAAAATAAGTAGGTATTCAAATATTAAGCAAGAAATAGGCTTATTTGGGTGGGTGAAAAAGAGTTAACTCTCCTCAAACCCATTTTCTTCTTGAAGACAAACCCTGTACTTCCATGTCCCAGATGTTTTC
Source organism: Ceyx cyanopectus (assembly GCA_013401355.1). NCBI lineage: Eukaryota > Metazoa > Chordata > Aves > Coraciiformes > Alcedinidae > Ceyx > Ceyx cyanopectus. The sequence continues at coordinate 78,975 of VYZU01053827.1, read as the reverse complement.
ATCCTTAGGCTTCTCTAGAAGCTCACAGAAAAACAAGCCAGCCTTCAAAGAAGCCTGAGGTCCAGAGTAAAAACACAAGCAGTGAACGAGTGATCTGCTTTGATGAGATGTGGCTTTCACTCACTTCCAAGTGTGCAAAATTCACCATATTCCCAGCTTCCAGCCTTGAGACAGTCTGTCCCTTTTTGCTCCAGCTGCACACTCAGCACAGGGAGCTAGAAAACAAAGTTAAAACACAGATTCAGAATTAGGTCTGGAAATGGAGGGGATTTACTCCCTGGAAAATTAAGTTATGCAACCGAAACTATTACAGCTATAAAGCAATAACAGGATGCATTTGGCATTTCCAAATTAAATGTTTTGAGGGGGAAGAGATGCACAAAATTCAACGAGTACAGAAAATTCAACACCAGAAAGTGGTGATCTCCAGCACAATCAATTCAACTGTACAGGACATATAAACTTCAAATTCCTTTTTTTGGGGTACTTTGGTGTACCTTTCTTGCTCAAGTTGTGCCACCTACTGTAAATAAACTAAAGAGATCAAGTTCTGGAGAACAGACCAGTGCCCTCAAACCTTGTACTGCAGAGAGAGGATCTCCCCATCCCACAGCAAAGATTATTTATGTCTAAATATCTGCTTCCTATTGACCATGGAAGTGAATGCAATAGTTCTGCTCTATGTCCCTTTGACACATTAACTCTATATCATAAAGTGCTTCCATTGGCAGTCCCTGCTCTGAAAAGCTCAAACCAGAATAGGACTGATTCCAGGACTGTATAAACTGGGTTTTATGAGGCAAGCAAAGCAGCTAAACACATTGCCCAGGTCATTGTCTTAAAATGCACCATAAAACTGCTCTAAATTCTCTGTTTTGAGGATGGAATGAAAAGCTTACTTTTTTTCCCAGCTTGCACAGGTCTCTACAGTTAATAAGTTTCTGTGGATTATAAAACCCCAGAGTTCAGCATAATTTCAGTTTGTAGTTTCATTCTGTGCTATTAAATATATTTATTGTTATGAGCCCCTTTACTCTCCTCAGTCCCCAAAAACATAGGACACATCCTGCCATTTGCTCCTGGCCCACAATATTCTAAGTCCTCCTGGGCCCCACCAAAGCCTGTGGAGAGCTCCTGATGGATGATGGCCTGGGGCTAACTCCAAATGTGGGATCACAACCTAAAGAAATAAAATAACTGTCCTACAAAAGCCCTGCCTTTGGAAGAGGCCCTGCACACCAGCTTGGATACACATTACTCTGAAACGTTAAGCACTATGTTTTAAATATTATTACAATTTCCATTTTAAACCACTGAGAACAGTGAGAAGGAGTGCATCTACTAGGACCTACCCAACTAGTGCACTGCACCCACACACCTTGTCTCTTAAGCCACTTGGTGGTTTTGGCTCAGCTCTGTGACTTCAGTGCTGCCCTGGGCAGCAGTGCATTACAGCAAACTCCATTGAGGTCAGAGAGGTATGGACCAGTCACACTAGGCTGAGAAAATATCTTCTGGTAGGCAGAATTTCAGATTACTTACACCAAGGACCTGGCGTTTGACATTGCAAACCATCTCCTGCCTCTCTGCTTGTTGAATCTCAGCAGGTAAGGACTCCACACAGATTTTCTCCTCACTGTTTCTCCTTAAGTGAGAGATGCCAGATTTTTGTCTTAGAAAACTGCTTAGCAAACATGTTTATTCAGTTATTGTCCTTGAGATTTTATTCATTTATCTAACTTTGATTCTAAAACTTAATTCAGGCTCCTTCTTGGGCTGTAACCTGATCAGAGAGCAGTTCGAATTTGACATGAGTTGCTACTGCCAAAAGTAACTTCTAAACTGCGGGGCAAGGCCAACAGTTTTAGTTCGGGTATTAATTGCCATTCAGTTTGTTAATTTACGTTTCACCTAAAATCTGGGAAGGAAATGACCCAGATTTTTATGTTAGTTATCTAAGCTGCACTATACAGAAAGCAAGATTCAAGAACTTGAATGTTACCCCCTGAAAACATGTCCAGGTGAATCCAGTATCTCATATTATATTACAGCTGAATCCCAAGAAATCTCCTTGTGCAAGAGTGTGAAACACTCACCAATGAATGCAATAAATATCTTGAATTTGGAGCATTTTATAAGCAAACATACTAATTTTAATGACTAAACCCAAGCTGGTGTGCACTAGCACATAACTTGCTCACCAGGACAATAAAAATTTTAAGCTTTAATTTAAGGCATTTTCCTGACTTTTAATGAAATCAGGAGATCTGCCTTCAAACCTACAGTTGACAGTAACTTGCAGAGGAGCCCTGGAAGGGCTTGTGATAGCAGCAGCAGCACTGACCCCTCAGATCAGCAGCCCCAGAAAACTACCTGATCAAGCCCACTCTGATCTCTCCCTCCTCCTGCAGCTTCATGCCAGGCAGCAACTTATGGGGCAAAAAACCCCCAACTTAAAATGGGGCTGTTGAAAAGCTCCTTTTTTTTTTTCCTCTCTGTTGGTCAAGGAGGAGGCTGGTGGAGAGCCAGATGTTATCAGATCAATTCAGTGAGTAGACATACACATTCTATACCTGATGGAGGAGCTGGTAATTAATAATAGAACAAGGAAAGGGATTTCTTTCATTGCCAAAAATCACAAGCAGCCCCTGACTCAGTGTGGTCCAGAATGCCTCAAGGTCTACAGCTGTTTTCCCAGGGTTTTAGCATTTCTCTGCACAGATTTTTTCAAGATTTGGGATGTATTCACACAATGCAAACCTGCAGGCAGGTAGCTCCCTGCAAAGCAAACCACTGCAATGAGACAGCTGAAGGAGGAAGAACCAATTGCCGACATCCACACACAGTTACTAAGGCTCATCTAACAGCAAGTGACTCACTCAGCCCATGTATCTTAATTGCTGCAGCTGATGTGCCCAGGTGACCCAGTTCAGGCAGGTAACATACCCATTTCTACCTTATATTGTCTTCACAGAACTATTTCAAAGAACTGACACAGAAAGCACCAGCAGCGTGCAGCTAGTTGATGGAGGATGCACTCTGCACAGAGGGTCACGATGATGAAGCTCTCTCCTGTGCTCTCACACTTGGCTGCCCTTTCTTCCTCCCTCCTTTTCCCTCCACAAGGTTTCTTTTCAAATGTTATTCTATTTACACCATTAATGTCACCATCTGAGTTCCTCAACCTGCTTACAACAGCCTTTAGATCACAGATTTATTATCCAAATGCCAAGAGTCTCGTTATCACTAATGAACTTTGGGAAGCAGGAAAGCTAGTACATGATGGTTTGGGTTTATTTACTCAGCTGGCATCTTTTAACTACTGAAAAATGTTACCCCTTTAAATCATATAGTCCCAAATATATCTGCTTAAAGCCTAGTAACTGCTGACAGAAGATGTTGCGATCCTTCCCCAACACAGCTGATGACCTTCAGTTAGTAAACAGGATCCATTTTCCTAGACTCTATCTGAAATTGCTTTCATGTCCAGAAATGAGAGTTATCCCAGTCTAAAGAGAGGAAATCTATTAATTTTTTCACTGGAAATTTCCTAGAAGATCAAGTACTACTACGTGCATGCGGAAGAGATGAGCAAGCCATCCCTTCTGCCATCACCTAGTTTTGTTAAAAAAAAAAAGATATTTTTATCAGCTAATAATTTATCACAGACGAACTACTTACTAATTTAACATCTTTTCTGCCATGTCTCACTACCCTACAGATCACAACTCCACAACATATGAAGCAACCTTGTGATTAAACAGGTAAGTGACACACTGGCTGTGTCACATAATAAACATTGTCTTTGGTCAAAAACTGTGAACTTAATACTTTGATTTGCACATGCAAGTGATTAGTTTGGGATACAGTATAGTGCTGCACACAACTTTAATCTATAAAAAGCAAAAAAAGCTTTCAAGCCTGCATGATTTTATAGCCCAAGTGTTCATGGGAAGTACTTGACAAAAAGGCGTGAATGCAGCTGAAACAAATTTGCTTAAGATGTTACACACTTCCTCAAGATTGCATGTGTTTAAGAGTTCTGCTGGGCTAGGAACAAAAAAAAAACAAAACAAACCAACAACAACAACAACAAAACTGGCCACGGAAATCCTTCTTATTCACAACAAAATTTTATTTCAGTCCTTCTGGCCCATCCATGCACAAGCTGAAGCTTGACAGAGATTTGAAACATCTGCAAAACTCTCCCTTTCCATTTACACTCTCAGGCAAGGCCAGCTGCTATCAGACACATAAAAGGTGGTCTCAAATGTCCCACTTCATTGATACCTCACAAATTCAGCCTGTTTCTCTTCAGAAATCAAAGCCTGTACTTCAGAGATCAAAAACTGCTTTCAGCATATCAGCATACTGTTTTGACGAAAGGATTCATACACACAAATATTCTTCTAGCTCTGATTGTCTATATGAAGTATAACATGCTGTCTTGACCAAATTAAAAAGGGAAATAAAAATTAATTTATACCATTTTCATGCCTTAAAAAAAAAAAACCAACCCAAACAAAATGACAGAGCTACTTAAGAGATAGTGACAGTCATTTTTCTCCCCTTTTTGACCAATAAATGACCCCTGTCATCCAAAACAGTCAGTGTCACAGCACCTCTTGCCTATCCCTTTAGAACCTGAAGTTCATTTCCTCTATTCCAGTTGCAGAAGTTCCTACAGCCTCTTCCAGCTTTCCAAAGTGGAAAGAAATTCACCATGAAGAGCCATTTCCACAGCCCAGCATTCTGCCACTCTGCTTTGCATTGAACATGTTGTGAGTAGTTTCCAGTGTTGCTGCAGTAGCTGAAGATAGCTGCTTGCCATTTCCTTACTTAGACCTAAGTTTCCAAATGATAAAAATACAAGTTAACATCTCCAGGTACATAGATTTAGGTATAAGGACATGTATTGTGAGTATAAGTTATTGCTCCCTCAAATAAATAAAACAGAGGCAACTCAAAAATTAATAGAGGGTTTTCAGCTTTTTATTTGCCTTCCTGTGTCCTAGGCTTTACAATGAAGCCAGACCGCATTTTAAAACCATTCACTCAAATCACAATTACTAGAAATGTTTTAAAACAAAAGCCAAGATTCTCCTGCAGTCATTTGCCTCCAGGATCTGGGACTATAAACACAAAACTAAGTATCTCAAGACTCAGTAAAAGCACAAGAGCAGGCAGCACTATCTCCATTTCAGAACATTGAGTTATTAAAAGTTCTGGTCACTAGAGAGTATAAACCAAATATTAAAGGATCTGTGACTACAGATCTTGTTACACGAATTGGTTTTCCCAGCTCTAATTTTATAGATAAAGTTAAAAAAAAAAGAAAAAAAAAAAGAAAAAAAGTATGTCTTGTAAAAGGCAATTGATCAATTTCCCTGGGTCAAGCAGGCCTGGCAGGAATGGGCAGAGGTAGACATGGTGCCAAAAGTCATGTGCCACTTTGGTGTGAGCTCCAGAGGCTTTGCTCTGTGGATGCATGATCCAGGCATGTCCCTCACTGGATTTTAATGACTGACTTCAAGAAATCTGTCTGGTTTTCTTCTAACTACTCAAATTCTCTTAGAAGACAAAAAGAGGGAAAAAAAAATAAATCATAGTGGGAGGAGGAAGGGGGGAGGGTTTTAGAACAAGATGGGTATCTGAGAAGGGTTTATAAGCTTCAGTTAAATACAGAGTGAGCTGACACACTTTGGTTTTATCACCAATTCTACATTCCCATAAACTTTTACAGCTGCAGATGACCCAGCATGCCACCGTGTGCCTTGTTGCACTGCTCACTGTGACCTGCTGGCTGCTCTGTGCCTTCATCTCCCCACCTCTCTTCCTAACTATTTGTCTAATGCAAGGCTGAAATTAAATCACGTCATCTTACTGTAAGAGAAGAGCAGGGATGGCAGGGATTAGAATACATCTAATGAAGTGTAGATTTCTCCATTTGTTATGTGCTATAAGAATAAGCTCTGAACCCTGTCATGACTGATGACGGCCCTGCACATCGTTTCCCACTGCACTCAGGAATAATGGAACGTGCTGGGATGCAGGCATTTGCAGGGACTGGTCCTGCTCCACCACCTCAGGACCTATGCTATTGTATTTGAACAAAGTCTGAAAAGCAGTAGTGAGAAAGGTGAGGTTTGGGAGGTGCTGAAAGCCCACCTGAGTTATCCTCTGTTGGAAGGAACGTCAGAAGAAAAGTGAGAATTGAAAGGAGCAGCAAATAAATACAAATTTAAAATAAACACATGTTCCAATCAAAGTGTTCTGTGAATTCATATTGTTTTCTCTTGTTTCAATGAAAAATTCTACCATTAAATTCAGGGGGAAGGAAAAGTGAAGTTGCATCTCAACATTTGCAGAATACAGTATTTTCATGCAAAACAACATATTTTGGAGATAAATTTAGATGGTGGGGGTTGAAAATGGTCAAAAAAAACCCTGTTCTTCTGCCCAGTTTGACCAAAAAGTCCCAAAACTACACAGGAAGTTGACAAATTAATATGCAGGCATTGAGAGTTTTCAGCCCTCCCGACACCTTGTACACCAGCTGTAGAAGGAGAGAGCTCTCCTTGCAGCAAGGTCTGTGCTATACTTTGAGAGGAAAGAAACATGAAAGATTCAAGGATCAGGGATGACAGAGGACAAGGGAGAACAGTGTGGGGTACTGGAGCAGAGCAATACAGAGAAGACATCCACCCCCTGCAGCTGCAACCCTTCTCATCCCTTCCTGAGTTATGCTACTTAAATTTGTCTAGTAAAGAGAGAATGCAATAACACAAGCAGAAGATAAGAGATGTTCCTACAGAATTTGTCACAGATAAACTCAGTGTAAAGTCCCTTTATCTCAGTGTATCAAAGGTGTAGCTACAAAATCTGGTCTCTCATCTTTGGCGTCTCAAAAAAATTACTAACCTCCTCTCTTCACGGTCCCAAGCCTGCAGTGCTGTACAAATGTCCCGTCCTCATCTTACATCACTACACAGAACTGTTCCGGTTAATTACTGGACTACTTGTTAATTCAACAAACTTTAACAGCAAGGCAGGTCTGGGCCTTGAGCAAAGCCCATAAACAGAGATACTCATGTTTGCAGCAGGGTTAAGTTGCAATATCAGTATCCTTTGCTCGAAAGCAGCAACACAGGCTATAGTTTCTCAATTCCTCCCCAGACATCATTAAACTGAATCAGAAAGGTTAAAAACAAGTCATGTTGTTCATTGTCTAACCTCTGTTTCCAGCTGGGAGAGGTGGACACATGATTTAAGAAGCAGCTGCCTTAGGCATAACTGAGCTGGGGCTAAGGATTCAAACCAACTAATTATGGAAATTTGGGAAGTCAGATAACACTTCACAGCATACCCTGCTGCTATTCTACTCCTTGTCCCAAGAATCAGAGCAGAATGAAGTCATTGCCCAGTAAAATCTTAATTGGCTTTTCCTTTACACTGGTGGTATACTCAGTACATTAATCACATCCTGATCAATGACTGACTTCAAAGGAGGATGCTTACTTCACTCCAAGATCTTTGTTTCAAAAGCAAAGAGTTCTGCCACCATTAATGAATTTTACACAAGTCTCCATTCCATTTTAAAAGGAGCCAGAACAAGTGAAGGCAATGCTAACACTGTATCACAGTACAAGGGCAAGAGCTGGGAAAGAAAGACAAGAACCTTGACTCCCAGTTCCATACTGCACATCAGAATTTCTGCAGGTCAGCTCATGGCATTGGGAATAAACAGCCAACCACCTAGCTTGGGTTACCCCCTGTATATACTCTAAGTGCTAAAAACAAATCTGTAAAATAAAAGCTGCCACCTGGTGTACCAAAACACAATGGGCATCAAATTGCATTAGAATGTTTATATTGAGGAAAATTGCATCCTGCAAACTTAAATTATCTCTCCCCTCCCACCTGCCACGGCCCATTTCCTATTATATTTTTCTAACAAACCAATAGATGCTTGAAATCATGGAAAGCCATAAAGAATTGGAATCAAATTAAGTCTACATTCTAACTGCATTAGGTGCTGTCAAGCATAGTTTACTCACTCTTCACAGTTCTATCTAGAGGCTAAACAATTTTGTACCCTTTCTCTACTAATCAAAACTGATTACTCTGATAGTGGACCCCTGACGCTGAACACTTTATGAAGGTAAATTATGCCATATCGAACAGGAAGGGGAATGGAAAAATCACCCAGAGATAAATAGGTCTAAAGATGCATATATTGATCTTGCACTCTTTCTTTCTCTCTCTTTCAACATCTGCAATGGCTAAAGGTTCAATCAATACTTTCAGTGTTGTAATGCCATCTTTTATAATACCATCATAATTGGCTGTTACCACCATGTGCCCTCAGATCGGCTTGTGCTGGGCTGTTTCATGGCCTAGGTCTCTTGTTTCTTCCCTTCCCAGATCACATAACTGAAATAGCAGGTTAAATGTGGCCCCGGCATCCTCCAAATCCAGCCCCTCCTGAGCACCAGGACTTGCCGAGAGATTGCCAAGAGATCTTTTGTGGCCAAGAGATGTTTGGCCGTAAGCTGAAAAAATTCAGCTTCTAATTCATTTGCCAAGAAACATTCAAGCCTGAGCAGATCTTATGGCTGAGCATACTGATTTTTGGTTGTGAGAGTCAATATACCTTTACAGTTTTGGAGCTTCAAACCTCTTCCTGTCCCCAGGAGATACGGCAATTTTGGTTTACAAGACTGCTAGCAGTTAACAGACTGCTCAAGGGAAAGAAATCCTCATTTGGTGCTTACCCAGCATGAGTTTCAATAATTTTTGATTATTCTGTCAAAGGACAAAGAACAAAACACAAAACTGCTTCCTATCCTCGCCACAGCAAATTCCCAGCACAGTGCCTTGGTGGCCTGCCCCAGGGTGGATTTAGGGTCCTAAGAGCTCAGGGTGTTATGTGGATTATGGTGCACATCTCCAGAAAAGAGAAGAGGCAGAAAAAGTTTTTTAAGTGGTTTTGTTTTCACTGTAGAAAACTTGTATTTGGTCACATTGAGTTTTGGCTCTGATGTTTTCTAAATGTCCTTCCAAGTGCCTCCTTGAGATACCATCAGTACAAACAGAAAGCTGGTGTTACCCCAGGGTAGGGACCTCTCTAATTTAAGTCCAAGCCCAGCATCTTTCCTCCCATACAACTCTTTATTTCCTGAAAGAAGATATTCACTGCTTTTTTCATAGAAACCAAGAGCACAGTGAACAGTAACACATCAACTGGTGTTTTTACCCACCACTCTCTGGAGCAGAGTGTTTGACTTGCAAAGGCCTTACCTTGCAGAATGTGGCTCTGTGGAAGTCACTGTGAAAGTCTCTGCTGTGAGAACAACCCAAAGATCCCTCAAAGCCACAGAAAGCAATATAAGCATGAAATTGTCTATAATCACAGATTAGGGCAAGATATGAGCTTGCATAGACTTCAAGAAACCTTCTCTCAGAAATCAGTTGGAAAAAAAAAAACAACATCAACAAAACCAACCACACAAAAAACAACAAAAACCCAAGCAACAACAACAAAAACCCCAACAACAACAAAAAAACCAAACAAAAAACCCCAACAAACAACAAAACAAAAAAACAACAATCCAAGAAATCATAGCTGCATAAAAGCATATTCTCCATGGAATAAAAGTGACCCTAGATAAAATTCTTGCATCATTTGCATACATTTTCCACAGAATTATTTCATTGCACCTATAAATAATCCATGTGCAACTCACACCTGTGAAACAACAGAAGCCAGACAATATGTTGTTGGGTTTTCTTGGCTCTAGATGTTGAAGTATCACTTAAGAAAAGAGCAAGATTTGTTGCCTCAAATACAAGCTCTACTACAGAAGGTACAAACTGCTCTTTGCTACATGGCTGCGGCCAAAGTAATCCAACCCAGTCACTGACAGCATGATTCAGACTGGTTGTTGCAAGTGGGCAGGCAGTGTTTAAAGACACAACAGATGATCAGTGAAAACACTGATCAAAATGCTCAATTAACAAAAGTTTAGTCAAGTTGATACTGGACTTCTATTTTAACACATCATGTTTTCATTGATGCATCTCTCTGTGTAGCAGGAATTAACACCCCATTCTCCACCCTTACAGAACACTCTACTCTTTCCATCCCTGTAAATCTTCAAGAAGCCAAAATAATTTTCACTCACCTAAAAGATGATAACTGTTAATACTCCAAATCAGACCACAGAAAAATCCACAGAGAATCCCTCTGGGAGGTCAGTAGCACTATTCTGGGATCTTTTGGGTCAAGAGAAAAAAAAAAAAAAAGCAAGCAGCAAGACTATCAGGAAGCAGGTAAATGCATACAAATAGATACAAAAAAAAGGAGACATGAGGAGTCTACTCATCCATCATCACACCCAGCCTAAACAGGACCATAACATGTAAAAAAAACCCCATTGTGCCCCAAGGTCCCATTGTGCTTTACTGTAGTTACCAAAATGCTTGAGCAAAGAAAGGCTTTTTACAAAGGTACATCTGTTCTTCCAAATCAGATAAGGAGAAATCTGGAATTATCTTGGGTGCCAGGAAGAGAAGGTAACTGATTGATGTAGTTTAACTCATCAAGCTAACTCTTATGCAAAGTGGGATCATTTAGTTACCAAGGACAAGCACAAGAGCTTGGATCAGGATCTGAGAACTGTTTTTTACATCCCTTCGAGTCTACTAGACCATGGTTCACTTTCAAAACAACAGGTTTGTCAGTGAACATTTAGAAACCAAGACATAAACAACTGGCTGTAAATACCACCACAGACCCCACCCAAGCCCCAGCAGTCACTGCAAACTGACCCCCACACAGACATCTGCATGCAAAAGGTGTGCACCAGCAGCCGGGGCTGCAAGTGGACGTCCTTCGAGATGAATGTCCTCCTCTCCAAAATGAGATACCTATCCCACAAATCACTGCTCACTTCCTCCTGCACCTTCCCTTCCCTCTAGCCCTCCTCCATTACTCATCCACTGGAAAAAAATGCAAAGAGTAATAATAATTAGACAAGTACAAATAGCTGGACAATGCTACGGATGGTGTCTTCCGCTAAATAAGGGGCTGTTACCATACCAACGGGTGGGACGAGCACTGGTCTAACAGTGCTCACAGGCTCTCCAGGGCTAGTACATCATCCATTATCCCACTGCTTGGGCTTGTCTCACCCAGGCACTGCCCAGGTCCCCACACCCCATCGGTTTAAGTCAGGGGAAACTGGTACTTCTCATGCTGAAGCACTAAGAAAGCTGCCCTTCTAGCAGCACACTAGGCATCAGCTCAGTTTTGCTTGGGGTGGGGTGACAGGAATGGTGTGAGCAAATGGAGAGAGGGAATGGACATCAGGTCCAGAAGGGCTCAAGCAACATCCACACTCTTACCTGCACTTCTCAATATCTGGAGGCAAACTAATTGAATTGTTGTTGTGATTAAACTTCTGAGGGTAACTAAATACCACACAGACTCTCACCTACTGATTTCCCTTCCACTTCCTTTCCTCTTCCTGAGGAATAGGAAAGAAAATCAGGAGAAAGAAAACAAGTAAGACCCAGAGACCAAGGTAAGAGCAGTTCATTAAAACAACATCAAGAGAAAACAGCACTAGTGATAGTAGTAATGAAATGATAGACAAAATGAGTAATAGTAGCCAAGAATGCTCTAACTTGTGCCCAAGACACCAACTTTCCTTATCCCAACCACACCCTGAAGCAAGTTGTAAACAGCTCTTCAGGGTGGGCCAGGTCTCCCCTTATATAGGGGCGGGGGAACTCAGGATAGGATTGACTCTCCCATTGGCTGCCTCCGTTGTTTATCTCACGGTGGCTCCTCCCAGCTGATTGGCCCAGCAGCTGCTTCTGATAATTAACCCGAAGGGAACCCAGGGTAGGTGTCTTGTATAAAAAGGCAAAAAGGTAGGACCACTTATGAAATTGAAGGGAGAAAGCTAGAGAGGGTTTGATGGCTTTGGTCCTTGCAAGGGCACAAGGTCTGCTGGATTACTTATGCAGCCAGTGATACCCAGCAAGGCGATCGTGCTGAAAGCCTAGAATACTTGCTTATGTCACAGGACACAGATAAGGGAGGTCATTTAAAAAGAGATCACCAGTCAGGTGAAGCTCTGAGACTTTGTAACTGTAAAAGGTCTTCAGACACAGTGTGCTTACAGGATCAGTTCAGCTGCCTAAGTATGTGGATACTTGAAAGAAAAACCTCTTTGTTTTGGGAGCAGACATAACAGCCCCCTCTGTGATACTGCTAGCAAAATTGGTGAAATTCAGATATTTTTGGAAAAAGCCTGTTGCAGAAGAATGGTGGTTTTTAAGAAGACCAGCAGCATGCACCATCCCACATCTGTGCTCCTGGCAGATGTTCCATCTCACAGAATCACAGAATGTTAGGGGTTGGAAGGGACCTAGAAGATCATCTAGTCCAATCCCCCTGCCAGAGCAGGATCACCTAAATCAAGTCACACAGGAACAGATCCAAGTGGGTCTTGAGTGTTTCCAGAGAAGGAGATTCCACAACCTCCCTGGGCAGCCTGTTCCAGAGCTCTGTCACCCTCATTGGGAAAAAGTTTTTCCTTGTTGTTCCTAAACCTCTTGTGCTCCAACTTGCACCCATTGCCTCTTGTCCTGTCATTGGATGATATTGAGAAGAGTTTGGCTCCATCCTCCCTACACTCACCCTTAACATATTTATAGACATTGATGAGGTCCCCCCTCAGTCTGCTCTTCTCCAGGCTAAAGAGCCCCAGCTCTCTCAGCCTCTCCTCTTAAGGGAGATGCTCCACTCCCTTAATCATCTTGGTGGTCCTGCGCTGGACTCTCTCCAGTAAATCTCTGTCTTTTCTGAATTGGGGTGCCCAAAACTGAACACAGTACTCCAGGTGGGGTCACACCAATGCAGAGTAAAGGGGGAGGAGAACCTCCCTTGACCTGCTGGCCACACTTCTCCTAATGCATCCCAGGGTGCCATTGGCCTTCTTGGCCACAAGGGCGCATTGTTGGCTCATGCTCATCCTCCTGTCCACCAGGACCCCCAGGTCTCTTTCTTCAGAGCTGCTCTCCAAGAGATCAGCCCCCAGCCTGTACATGAGGTTGTTCTTCCCCAGATGCAGCACTTTACACTTGCTCTTGTTAAATTTCATTACGTTTCTCCCTGCCCAGCTCTCCAGCCTGTCCAGGTCTCTCTGGATGGCAGCACAACCTGCTGCTGTGTCAGCCACTCCTCCCAGTTTGGTGTCAACAGTAAACTTGCTGAGGGTGCTCTCTATCCCCTCATCCGGTTCATTGATGAATATATTGAATAATATTGGACCCTTGGGGAACGCCACGAGTCACAGGCCTCCAGCCAGACTGCTCCACTGACCACAGCTCTCTGGGCTCTGTCCTTCAGCCAGATCTCAATCCACCTCACTGCACCATGACAATCCACACTTCTTACGCTTGGCTATGAGTATCCCATGGGAGACAGTATCAAAAGCCTTGCTGAAGTCAAGAAATATCACATCTGCCCTTCCCTCGTCTATCCATCTACTTAAATCTTCATAAAAGGCTATCAGATTAGTCAAGCATGATTTCCCCTTATGGAATCCATGTTGACTACTTGTGATAAACCTCATTTCCTCCACATGCTTAGAGATGGCAGCAAGGACAAGTTGTTCCATCATAACTTTTCCTGTCTGCCCAATCATCTCGGCTGATTATTTCTTAAAATGTAAGAGTACAAAAGTTAACAGGATCAGCAGATTATAAAACCCAACATGGAACCTAAGAAATACTTGTGCACCCAGTAGCTGCATGCCCACGATCACTGACTTTTTAAAATCTTGATTGTTGCTCCTACATTAGGTAATGAAATAAAACATCTGGAAACACCAAGAGAGGCACAATTGTACCTTTTGGAAGGGGCAGAGATGCTAAGGATTGCAGTGAGGATTCCTACTTTTACCACAACATGTTCAAACCTTCAGCACTGGAAGAGCTAACAGCAAAAGAAATAAATCACCCAAAACTCTCAAGTACTGGGTACCAGTTTTTCTATCATGTGGCAGGATGGGGAAATGGGGAAAGGAAGTCATCAATCATTTTTTAAGCTGTTGAAAAAAGTATTTAATGAACAAACAGTTGCTCTATCTCATACTCTGCAAAGCTAATCAATTTTTCTCCCCAAAGATTTTATTTAAGGTTTTATTATGAATTAGTGATCACATATTGATTTAATTAAATTAATCTATCTTTGTTCACTGATCTGTCTTCACTGCTTATAAAGTGGTCAATGCTCCAGTTAAAATTTGCAATACATTTGCAATGGTAACCCTATTAATCAAAACAAACATTGTCTTCTGGTTTCACAGTCTTCAGATAGAAATTTAAGGCGTAGTTGTTTCTTCTATCATACAGAAACCTGATGAAACCAGTAATTGCTTCAGCTTCACTTCCCTATAGCTGAGCTACATAAATTCCCTTCTCTGTCAACTTTCTTTGTGGACTCTTCTCCCCCCACCAAAAATCTCCTTGGGAGGACCTGTTAGTTCCTGTGCTAAAATTATTCAAAGTACATTTAATTTTAGGACACTACATCATCATAATAACAGGGATCTTTTGTATACCTTCTGTTAGTAGTTAATCTTTACTACACAAGCAAGGGGAGCAAAAGCCAGAGGAAGAATAGGAGGCAGTGGAAGATCTCTTTCAAAACAACTAACAAAAGGATTTTTTTTTACTTTCTTTCTGAGCTAAAAGAACAAGTCCTATACAACTCTGCTTTCCTGGTATTCAGGATCTTAAAAATCACAAAATAGGCAGGTGAAAGAAGAAAACAGTTCCTGTGAACAGGGTAATGATGCAAGTGCTAGGATAATTATAAATAAAACAGTTCAAGAAAATAGCCTAAACAGACCTTTTCTGATAGTTATGGCTGGTTCTGGGACACTCCTGTTACTAGACACACTAAGAACTGGAATAAAAGAGCATTTTAGCAACAAATAGGACAAGCAGATCATTTAGTTCCTGACTCCTACTAATATCTAAAGTATGTGAAACAAAGATCCTGATAGAAATTACAAATATTAAACAGAAGGAGTTATTCTAATTTGCTGCTTTTTTTCACAGTACAGATTAATTTATCCATGAATTATTAACTTAAAATCCACATGCCTGCAAGGAACCAGATGCATTGGTGGCTAACCTAATTTCAAACAATGCATCCTGCATTTTCCTGTTACTATTGCAAGTTCAGGCAGAAGACTTGTCTTCTGCTCTGACGCTTTACTTGTGGAACTAGTTCAGTACCCAGCTCACTTTAGATATTACCAGAACACAAGATATTACAAGAATACAAAGTATTTCTGTATTACTGGAGTATAAGCAATATAGTTAATGCTCTGCTTGACCTTGTATTGAAGGTTGGACTGAGATGTTTTCCAGAGCTGCCTTCTAACCACAACCCTTCTGAAGGTCTCTGACTGTAACAATATAGACATGCATGGATGGTAACTCCATGAAAGAGTGTGACTCTGAGGTGTAGCTAATGGTGCTGGAGAATCTAGACAGCCACCAGTTTGAGTATTTCGGCCCCTCTTCAATTGTGTAGAGAATACATAGGAGGCAAAAGCATGAAATATCAGAATTTTGGTTTCCTGCTAGATTTTACACTAGCAATTCAGCTAAAAAGCCTGCTCTAGAAGAACCTATAAATCAAACTAGGGAGGTTTGATTTAGGTGATGCCATATGTAGGTCTAATCTAAATTATCCAAACCAGCAATTCCTAAATAATTGCTCCAAATTACATCTTTAATTTCATGACTATATAAAAATTCACTGTGCAGTCTTATTTTTTTTAATTGGGTGAGACAACAAACAGAAAAAATAAAAGTCTGTCCTCTACTAGGACAAAGCAATTGCAGAGTACTTTATTCTAAAAGAGATTAGTTTATTTCAGATCCCAGTAAAGGTCTTATTTAGGATCCTTTATTCTTTCTTAGTACCTATATCTCTTGTCAGACAGCAGGTTCTGTGCTTGCTCAGATGAATCTATGAATCTATGAAAATGTTTTCAGCAGAGGTGTGACCTCAGATGTACCAATGTCAGCCTTCGACAATGAGCTGCCTTCACGGGTCATACAGCTGCAGCTGGGAGACCCCGGTAGGCTGTCACTGGGCTGGAAATGATGTCTAGAAGGGTGTGATGGACTTTCCATTTTGTTTCAGATTTGATATTTCCCAGTCCAGAACAATCATCCAGGAACTTCTCTCATTAAAACAAAATAAAACGAGGTGAAAATAGTCTCCTCAACCCTTTAATTCTAAGAAAAGAGGAGAGGAATTGTTCTTTATACACATAAAAAATTCACCATCAAGAGCAAAAAATTGAGTTATTGCATTTTCCACTGTGGCCTACCACACAGCCTTATTTCCTCTTTCTACTGTTACCTTTTCCAGACAACACTTTAAAACACATTTACTTTCTTTGCAACTACTTTATTCTCTCTAGTCATACAGTCCACCCACCATAAGAAGTAATTTTGACATAACTGGAAGTTGGCAGAGGGGTCTTCACCCCAGGAAAGGCTTGAAACCAGATCCACAGGCCTCTACCTCCAGCTCCACTGCAGCGGGGTGGTTCCCTGCTGTGCCACGAGCATGCTTGTCTTCAGCTCTGGGGCAAGCTTTGGTACACAAAGTGGTAAAGGATCGCTGAGGGTTGTGGCTGCACCAACATGCCAAGATGAGCCGAACCTATTTCAAAAGCAAAAGAAGTGAGAGTATCAAATCCTTCAGGCACTATTTCAGCCGTGTCAAGGGGAAACAGGCAGGGAATAAACAGTTGTTAACAGAATTATTGGTCCCATTTGAAATGTCTGTTTAATATGGGAGACCTGCCATGACCTGCATCCTTTAGCTACATGCAATTAGAGCAAACCAAGCAATACAAATAGTCACATCTTCCCTCTCTGAAGTGATTGAAGGCTCAGCTTCATGATACATGGCTAGCAGACATAGAGTGATATCACCGCAGGAGCTCAGACCCACAGGCTAAGGCAGAAGCACCCATTTAGTTTTGCAGCCTGAATTTTGGGGCATGACTCAAGTCTGTGATTTCTGGGCAGAGCTAGGCTGGCTCCTACAGGTGTCCTAGCAGAACTGTCAGCAGCAGTTCCCAGCATTGCAGGCCCTCCCCAGCATTAACAGCAACTCTTTTCTCTCTGCTACAAAACCCACCAAGTTTCCAGTAATGTGGCAAACCTTCATGCATCCCTGTCCCCTGGTGCTCGCCTCTCCACAAAGCTGCTTTGTGCCCTTCACACTTAACAAGACAAAGAAGATGGTTAACAAGAACTTTTGCAGATACGTTTTATTTCTAAGACCTTCGGAAGCCAACTCATCTACTCTCATGGGCTTCTTGCTGATATGTCTCACTTTATTAGTGACTTTAGCCTTGAGTGTCTCAGCTGTTTGATCAATACTGCCGGGGGTCAGTGATATTTTCTCACTTTTAGTGTCTCGCTGCCTTTAACTTTGTCACCTGATGAACAGCACTACCCCTGGAACGCTTATCTCGTATTGATTTTCTCCAGCCTCCTGCTGCATTTCCAGCTGTCCCACCATTTCCCCCCCTGTCACCACATGCCCATTTAATGTTAACTTATCCCCTTTCTCCCAGGCTCCTCATTCTTACAGAGTCTTTTGCCCACTTCCTCCCTCCAATAGCAGATTGTCAAAAAAACAATTTCCTTTTTTCACCTGACTCATTGTTATCCTTCAGCCATTTAGTGTTTATCAGCCAGGAGCCCACCGGCCACTGTTGCACACTGGGATGGGGATAAGTTGAAGCAGACATTCAAAAGTCACCTGCCCCTGGCTATGCCACCCTACCCAGGCTGGATGGGCTCAGATGTACTCCAGGAGCAATGTGGCAGGTAATAGGAACCCTCAGCCCTGCCACCACTGCCATGAATTTCACCCCAGCTTGTATCTGAAGCAAGTGACAGACTATGGGGACTGTATTTGGTGTGGTGTTTTGGTTTTTTGTTTTGTTTTGGTTTCGTTTTGTTTTAGGTATGGTTGGACTTGGTGATCTAGGGGGTCCTTTCCAACCATGATTACTCTGTGATTCTGTTATTCTGTTATAGGCTCTGGAGAACAGTTTGTTGTACTTTGCACCTCTAGATAGTAAAGAAATGACTGACAGCTAACAACTCAATTTATAATGGAGTGATGGTTTTAATATTGCTGATACAGATGTTGTTGATAGTGGAAAGGACCACGGATGAGTAGACATCTCACCCCTGGTCTTACACTGGATGGGTGGGAGAACAGAGAAATGAGTGCTGCAAGTTTTGCAGTAGTAGGAAAGAAGAAATGGTTTCTTTGTGGATTTTTCCTGAAACCAAATTATTTTCAGAAAATCCCTCTATGCAAAATCTGTCCCCTAGAGTCCCACACCCTCCTACTAGCTGAGCAAAAAGGCTCATAAAGGGAAAGTCTATCTTCACCAACAGTAGAATTTTTCATCCCATCTCAGAAAGCAAAATTATTTCTGTGTGGCATGAAAAAATGAACTGCACTGTCAACAGATTCCAAATGTCTCACTTTAAAATGATGTCTGTAAAGAACAAAGGTGTTCTGGTGGAGCCCAGCAAAGCACAGACCTCCTGAAGGCACAGGGTATTTAATCCCACAGTACCTTCCTCTAAAGCAGCTGGAGGCTAAAGAAGCCTTTCCAGACACATCACTGGCAGTAGATATCTAGTTTTAAGACTAACAAGGTGACCAAGGAGATACTGCTCATTCCATGCTCAACCTCTCCAGGCTCATTTTCAGAGCTTTAGTCTCTCTACTCCATGTACTTCACCCAGAAGTTCTTAAGGCTGAGTACTATTCACAGCTTTAGCTGAGAAAGATTTTCTATTAATGCAGCCTTACAAATATACATAAATTTAAAACTCAGAGCAAAACAAAATTAATTGTCTGGAACAACAAATGTCATAGAATCCAAAACTGTATTTCTGATTTTGCATTCCAATAGAAAAATACAAAGCAAAAGGATGTTTCCCCTGATATTTGACATTTCAAATTTATCAAGAAAAAAAAACTCATTAAAAAAAATATCAATTATTTACACAGTTCTATTTGCAGTCCCATTAGAGCCACATAGGTGGGAGTCCATTGATTTCAACGTCTTAGAGCTAACAGGTTTCCATATTGTTTTCCTGTTATTAACCCTGATCTTTAGCCTTCTGAAAACCTGAGTTCAGGGCTGCAGAGATGGTGAAAGGTAATCGCTTACCTTGTTCTACTTTTTCTGTACGTCATTGGCTTGAATTGTTTCATTTGTAGGCAAATGGTATGGTGAATTTTAGGGGAAAAAAATAAATCTCTCAATTGCCTGTATTAATACGGGAACAGTCTTCTGCAATACTTAGCCCAACATTTCACTGGTTTCTATCTTTTTAAACAATTTCAATTATTGCAGCACCCTTTAGCTGCTGAATGGCTTTCTACCTAAACTAAGATGATACACTTTTAGTCTCACAGCTATTTACCACAGAGCCTGTTCTCCATCTAACCGCAGTGAGTGCAGCAGATCATTTCTAAGCATTTGGAAAATTGATTCTTATACCTGATAAATAAGATTTTATACTCACTACCCCCACCCCCCCGCCATGATATTATAAGCAGAAAAAAACCCACCAACTCCTCTCTGTATCAGGCCTGAAGTCCTGCTTGTTCTAGGAAAGTCCTTCTACCTCAGGGGTCAGAGCTGGGCAGTTCTCTGAGTTCCTGTTGCACTTTGCCCTTCTGTGCCATGAGCATCATTGCTGCTGTACCATCGTCCACCTGGGCAAGTGCTGCTGTACTGCTCTGGAGGGCAAAGGGACTTAAACCTGGCTCAGAAGCTGCAAAAGGAAGATAGTGCACTGACTAGTGAGTGGGGCCAGATCATCCCCCATGCCCAGGGATAAACCAGAAGGGAGGGGTTATTTGTAGACCATCCAGCTGAACTCTCACTAAGGAACGTAGGGGTCAAGGTGGAGAAGGTGATCACCACACTGTAGATCAATCAGCAGGACTTGCCCCAGAACAGCAAACATGAAGGAGGAACAGGACAGGAAACTATTTTTAGCATTGAAGGGTTTCACAGAAACTTGTTTCCCATCAGGACTTGTGGAAAAGGAATTGGAAACAAACAACCCTCTCTGTGCAGACGGAAAAAGAGTCCAGGGAGTTAACAGCAAGTGTTGCAGAGAGCACCTCAGTGCAAGGTGCTTCATAGGGCCTGGCCTCCCATCTTGCTTTTGCTGAAGCCACTCAGTCCCAAATGAAGTTAGGAACAGGTCTCACCTACTCCTCTGCCTCTGAAGTGTATGAGGATAACACACATTTCTAGGGTTATTGGGCAGCTCGTCCCTTTCCTGATCACTTTTGAAATCCCTAAGCCCTACTCCAAGCCATCCTAGAGGACAAAGTAGCAAGGCTGAAAGGCCACCAGAAGCTCTTCAGCCTTGCACATCCCCGACTAACACTGAGCATTTCCCTTCGAGCAGCATTACCCAAGTTCCTGTTCCTTAGTGAGGTGCAGCACAAACGTGGCATGGTCAGCACTGCGTCACCCTCTCTGTCTCCCAGCATGGAGACTCTCTGATGTAATGTACATGTGCCCTTTTACCCATCTAACAAGTTTATTCCTTTGTCAGGTGCAGGCTCATATCAGAGGGCTGTGCTGAGACGGATACACAATGAATTTATTGCTAGAACAGGCTTATTCTTACTACGGCTCTTCATTTATGCAGAGTCCCCTCTGCTTGGCATCCCTGTGCATAAGTGGAGGAGGCTCCTGCAGAGCGAGCCTGCATTGCCCTCCTGCGGCCGGCTGCCGGCTTGGAGAGCCCCGACATTAATCATAGCAGCGGGAGTGTAAAATTCAATTTTACCTCTCCATTCATTCCAAGATGAGTTGAAGGCCGGCCTTGTACATATAAACCACACTTTACTTCATCAGAGCCCTGGTAACAAATGGAGTGTCTTCTTCGGGGAGTTTAACCATCAAAAAACACTGTGCCGTTTAATTCCACGCGTGCCTAGGGTCAAAGAAGGAGCTCTTGGCATCAGCAAATGCTTCAGCCCTCAGCTGCGCAGTAAACTATGTTTTAGAGATTGTTCCTCAATACGAAATGATCAGTCCATTTATCTGCTAAAGCAGCCTGTCTCTTTGTTCAGTCTCCCAATATTTTTTCCGCTGACCTGATCTGGACAATAAACCAAAGTCATCTTAAGATATTCACCATTCAATTTGTTACTTGAGTGCCTCCGAGCCCAGCTGTCCCTGCTGTCAGCATCACAGACTCCCCAGCCTTCACCATTAACCCCAGCGCCTGCACCCAACTCCCCTGAGCCTGGGTCTGGACCAGTACAGCAGCATTGACTGCTCTGCCCAGCTCATGGGGATGGGTTCTCCAGTTCCAGGTCCCAGCTACGGACATGTCCCAAAGCCCTGATGCGATGTTTTTGCCCAAGGCTCCTCTCACTCTGAATACCCAAGCAGTACAAAGATTTGGGTCTCTCTGCTCCCTGGGGAGCTGCTTTTGCAGACCTGTAGCCACACAACCTTCCCCCAGGCTGATGTGATGCTGCTTACCTTGCACAAGAGGTAGCTGATCTGTACTCAGTGCGCGCAGCGTGCCCTCCCTTCTTATCCTCAGGCTCCTGGATGTGGTCCGTTTTACCACCTTTGACTAAAAAGGGCTTAGAAGCCCCACCACAGTCCCCTAAGTGAATGCATCAAACACTGAGCCTCACACAAAGAAGGAATTTACTGCTTATTTATCTCATCCCATAGTTATAATTTTAACTGTTTCACAATACAGTGTGGTACTGAGGTCCCAAGACCTAAGTCAGGAGCTCAACATCGTTACAGCTCTTCGCATCCTGACTAGCAAAGGTCAGTGCAATGGTGTAACTATGTCCATCTTAGAAAGGCAGTAACTTGTGCATAGCTGAATCACTGTTGGTCATCAGCATCCCACTGGCGTCTGACTTTTTTTGTGCATAGTTGAATCACTGTTGGTCATCAGCATCCCACTGGCGTCTGAGTTCTGGGTTTCCAGTTCTGTAAGTGGTTGATGTATGTCTACATACATCAGGATGTTTTTTATAAACTCAGTTCCATGAGAGTTTTTACATACCCCAAAGAGCTGAGGTCCCACTAGCACTACTACCTGAACCTCACTTTTCACTGTCTCTCTTAGGTGGGTTTCCCACTAAGCAAACTGAACGCCAGGAACCTTATCCTTTGACATCAACAGTCCCTTTGCATTGTATGGAAGATTAGACACCTACACAGGGCTGTGGTGTCCACTGCAGGAGCCAGACATCCAGGAGTTAGACCTCACAGATTCCTGACTCACACCCAGAGCTCTTTCATGGACGTAGCTGTAAATAACTAAGGCAAGTTTACACTACAGTGATGGAGGGATTTAATCTTTAAAGATGTTAAAAGACCATCCAAGCCGCTGAACCATACTTGTTACTCAAACAAGAAGCTGCCTAGAAAAGCTGCTTCTTATGACCATTATTTTGATCTACTTGCCATTTTTCATATTTGCCATGTGTTGCTCCACTTCAGATTTCCATATTGTCTATTCAGCATCACATAAGCACCAAGTTTTTAACAGCAACCTTCTGACAGCAGAGGCTTTCTCAACACTTCCCATCTTGATTGCAACACACCAACAATGGAGCCAAAACAATGCAGGAAAAAGAGTGATGTTGGGAGCCTCAAGAAGGGCACTTTCCTTTCATCCTGAAGGTCTGGTGAGCTGGAGGGCTGCAAGTGTGCATGTGTGTGTGCAGGGAGCAGCTTGGAGAGATGAATAGCTGGGCAGTTGCAGAGGGAGCCATCATGTTAAATCTGTTTTTCCAGAAAAACCGTCATTAAAAAATATTAGATTTTTTTTACCAAGGAAGATTGTATAGCTTCATCCATCTTTTAATGTCTAAATCTGTTTCTATTGTTTTTTGTTGGTTTTTTTTTTTGAACAGGAAGTGACGGGGAGCAGCCCTCTGCAATGGAAAAGAATGGGGAGGAGAGAGATGTGGCAAACTTCTCTGCCATTTCACTGTGTCAGTAGAAAGGAGAGATGGAAGATTCACTCTACTACTCTTCCTCCCATGACCACAAAGAGGAATTAAAGGGAGACAAATGACATAAATAAACCCAAAAAGCTAAAAGAGAAATTGAAGCAAGGAAAAAAGTGCAACTGAAATCAAGCATAGCATTAAAGATCAGTCAGCACGGAGAAATATCAGCTGTCAGCAATATGCTAATTTCAGTTTTAGAAAGCAGAGTTTTCTCTCCAAACACTCCAGCTAGCTTTGGTGAGAGAATTCCAAACAAGCAAACCCATTTGCCAAAACCAGTTTTATCTTCCAGAAAGCATCATGTTTGTGGGTGTCAATATATTTGACAGATGTTACAGTTTGTTACAGATGTAGGAGATAAAATTTCACCTGTATATACACTTCAGTAAAATGAACTACAAGTGGATTTACCTAGTGAGAGATAAAGAGCAAAATTCAGCTGTTCCAACTCTTTCTATCTCCAAGCAAAAACTCGTTCCAGAA
The DNA here is from genome assembly GCA_013401355.1 of Ceyx cyanopectus. Taxonomy (NCBI): domain Eukaryota; kingdom Metazoa; phylum Chordata; class Aves; order Coraciiformes; family Alcedinidae; genus Ceyx; species Ceyx cyanopectus. Next base: position 55,325 of record VYZU01053827.1, on the reverse strand, counting down.
TAAAATGCTGGATGGAGGAGACAAATACACAATGTTTATTTTCTAACTTTTGTAAAAATACACCAACTAGCCTGCTCCAAAGCACCCCTGGACTCCTTGAAGGTGTTTCTCCACTGGAGGACTCACCTTGGGAAAACCTGGGATGGTAAGAGACACTCACGCTATGCTTGCCTCCACGGCTCTGCTGGTGCCGTTAATGTGGCTTTGCCCAGTCAAAACTCTGTTAAGCTCAACTCAATTCTTCCCACTGCACCTGATGCAGGAATGTGAGTAAAGCCTAAAATACCTGACTTTTCAGAAATTATTGCTTGCTTAGGTACAAAGGCTCCAGGAAAACTTCCACATTCTAACGAGAACTTAACTCAAATGACTGAGTATTGTGTTCCCATGTATTTCAGCTTTCCTGGTCCCTAGGATCTCCTCCTACAATCCATCTTCCCTCTATAATCCACTCCTCACATTGACAAGAGACCCTTAAATAGACTAAAAAGGCCTTGGGACAAGAATTAATGTACATCTAGGAAAAGCTTTCAGATGGAAACCAGCAGGAGGACATAGAGCAGATCCATAGCAGCTGCTGTTCTCACCAACCACATACCTGCCTCCCTTCTCTCACCATTGCTTCCTTCATTCTTCATTTACTGATGTGTGTTTTTCACTTGGACTTCCTTATTCATCTTCCTTGTACACATCCTCATGAAACCTCCAAACAGTGCTTAATCTAAAAGGTGCAGAGATGAATAACACTAACTATAAAGATACCTAACCACATAGTACCCTGCACATTGTGCATTACACACATGCTCATTTGCCACAAATCCTGCTCACAAACTAGCACCCATGGGGACATTATGAACAGTGATATCCTCGGGGTTCCTGAGAGGCTGGAGGGCTACAATTTGTCATTGCAAGAATTTTCTTTTAAAAGTAGCTTTTATCCATAGATGATTCACTGACAGGATGAGAGTCAGAAAATGTGAGTCTGGAGGGCTGCATGAAAAAAATCAGTCACATCATGGTGGGGATTGGAAGGGACCTCTAGAGATCATCTGGTGCCACCCCTTGCTCCAGCAGGGTCACCCAGATCAGGGTGCCCAGGATCATGTCCAGGTGCATTTGGAATCTCTCCAGAGAAGGAGACTCCAGAACATTTCTGGGCCTTCTGGGCCAGGCTCTGACACCCTCACAGAAAATAAGTTTTTCCTCATGTTCAGATGGAACCTCCTGGGTTCCAGTTTGTACCCATTGCCCCTTGTTGGGTCACTGGGCACCATTGAAAAGAGTCTGGCCCCATTCTCTTGACACTTACCCTTTAGATATTGCTAAGCATTGATCACTGATCAGATGTCTTCTCAGTCGTCTCTTGGAAGGAGCAGGGGGGGTTGGATGACATAATTTCCAGAAGTCCCTTCTAGCCCCAGCCAGTCTGGCATTCTGTGATTCTGTGACATTCCCTTCAGGGACAAACACCTTTTGGGTCACATTTGCCAGTCTTTTATTTTTGCTAGATAAACTGCATCTCCTGCTTCTCTATCCTCCTCCTAAACCCTGACACATTCCCATCCCTGCTGCACCTGAAGGCTTCTGCCAAGATCTGGGCTCTGTTGTCCCAGATACTAAACATGCATCTGCATACCCACACACATTAATAAAGTCTCCAGCCTCCCAGAATGTTAATAGGCATGGGAAGAACAGGAAGAGGGCAGGGTTAACTCTGCCCTACAAACAGGTCCTGCTCTTGGTAGCAGGACTGAACATGAGCCCTGCTCTTTCAGGTCCTAACAAATCTAAAAGGGTTCCCTCCCTGCTCTCACTTCGGTGGGGCTGTCACACAACCCATGGGGTGCTTGTGAAACCCTGGAGTCTTACCAGACACAGAGAAACAGCAGGTGGTCTGTAAAACCTGGCTCACCAAAGATGTTTTCTGGCATCAAAACATTCCCCCTCTGACAGGATTATCTTTCTGCCAACAGGCATCTGCTATAAATAACCTATTTTTTGGCCTGAAAGGAGCCAAGAAGCACTTGTGATTTTTCATTCTCTGTCTTGCTCTTTCTCCTATAAATTTTTATTTTGCCCAGCCATGTCACATGGGATAGAAAGTCTAAAGGGAACTGGTGGGTGAGGTCTGAGACACTCTGACCATGAAGAAACCATTGCAGGTAAAGGCTGTGCATATGTTTGCTCATATGTGTGCACTGCAGGGAATCCTGCCTGCTCCCATGGCACCCATGAGAGGCAGCAGGGAACTCTGCTGTTCATCACTCACCTTGAGTACAAGGAACATCCTCCTGTGACTCCTTCCACCTGGAAAGCTCTTCCATCTAAGCCCTCCCAGCAGCACCCAACTTGGAAGGAGGAGAGTGCAGGAGGCAACTGTTGGAACTGGGAGCCATCTGGGAAACAGCAAGAGTGAGATCTTCAGCTGCAACCAGTAGAAACCAAGAAACCATCTCTTGTACTCACACTGCAAAGGGCAATCAGGGGGTTCCTCGTGTGGTGCTCCTCATGCTGCTGCCTACTCTGGGAATTGCCATGGAGAATTAGAATCAAATTAAAAAACAAGTTAAATATATTTATTTTAAAGTATAATTATTATTCTAGCAAGGTGGAAAAAAGGAGGTTTTTCCAGGCAATTTTTAATCTCTCATAACTGGCAACACAGCTAAATATCAACCCCTGACCCCCACAGCCTTGCCAAACTGCAGCCCTGCAAAGGACAGCTTGGGAACAGAGAAAGCAGACCTTTTTTTCATCCCCAGAGAGAAGTCTCATCTACTATGTTGCCATGGACAGACCAGAGTTTGGTTTTCACCTTCAACTGTTACTTTTGTTTATTATTACAGCAGCTAAAACCCAAGACAAACCAGAAGTTTCTTTGTAGTGGATACAACAGCTGCTGCTCTGAAATGTGAACAAACTGCAAAGGAGATACCTTCCACTAGGCAGCACATACCTACAGACAGTCACACCAGGGCACCTCCCAGCCCTCATCCCACCTGAGCAGGGCCAGCAGCAGCTGCTCACAGGAAGAAACACAGTGCATTCATTCCTATTCCAGCTGCATATCCCTACCCCAGCCACTCGTCCCTTCACGTGCTCCACTGGGCTTGCCTATAGTTTGGACAAGGGCTGATGTATTAAAAACACAGGCCAAGGACTTTTGGTCCTGATCACATTTCCAGAGCTCCCCATGTACTTCCATCAGCAGAACTGCCCTGGTGCATGTGTGGCTTAGAATCATAGAATGTTAGGGGTTGGAAGGGACTTAGAAGATCATCTAGTCCAATGACCCTGCCCCAGCAGGATCACCTAGGCTTCCTGACAGGGTTTTCATTTTTACAAAGTTTTGCTGGAAGGAAGCACTTTGTGAAATACTGGCAAATGAGCAGAGGAAAATCCATACAGTCAGTGCTGACTTTCAATCAAGACAGTTTCACCAGCTGAACACAAGAACAACATTTCAGCACCCCTAATTTAGTTACAAAGTGATCTATGAAAAGAACACCTGTATTGGGAAAGAAGAAGGGTTGGTGTAAACAAGATAACTTGTAGCCTGCTTCAGTCAACCTCCAAGGAATACCTTGTGTGAACAGGGCCCAATGCTCCAGCCTTGGGCTTTGATTCCTGGGTAGGAAGTCTGTGGATGCATTAAGCCCTCCTGCAGGAGTTCTGAACTTGAAGGATTCTGTTAACTCTCTGTCATTCCAGAAGTATTTCTATCAGCCAAACAAGGCTGCAAAATTTAGTTTTTTGAAAAGTCAAGAGCTGTATCTGAAAGTGTTACCAAAAAAAGTGAAAAACCCTATTTTAATTCCAGCAGTGGCTGGTGACTTGGATAAGAAAAGTTTAAATCTCTTTGCAGCATTAACACCCTCCCACTCAGCACATGCTGCCTTACCTTCAGCTACAGTTCAGTTACAGGTGCCAGTTTTATGACTTAGTGTGTAATTGAGAGAACCAATATAGAATTTATTGGTTGAAATTTTAGGTTCTTTGGGGGTCATTTTGTTTTTAAACCAGTGGACACAGAGCACATGGGGCTTTTTCACTCATCTCTGCACTTAATATGTAAATACTGACTTTATCCCACAACCACTGACAGCTTTTTCCTTTACCCTTCCTCATTCCAATGATCACTAAACTAATTTAAAGCTAAAACTGAAGAATAATAAAAACTTCTAAGAATTGGTCAATTACTTCTTCCCCAAGACACTACTGTTTGAAACTGATGCCTGCCATCTACTGGCACCTTTCTCAAAATGCAGTCAGTTTTAAGCCAAAAAATGCACAGCTCTGAGAAAGCTTATTAAAAACTTTTATTAACAGATAAAAACCCTGGAAGTCTGAAACCAGACCAAAAACTGCATATAAGGACATTTTTTCCATGTGCTGCTTATGTTCATCTTGCAACTTGTTTATTCTAAGTCCCACTTGCTTATTCTAAATCCTAGTAGAGGAACTTAGCAGTAAAACCTGAGATGTATTGTTGACTTTCTTCAACAATTGTTGATAGTATGGTCACCTGAGAGGGAATACTATAAAGTTATGAAAAGTACAGTAGTAAACACAGGCTCCAGGTTGCCTTCAATGGATTAGCTCAAAATCGATGAACTAGTCCAGTAAGTACCACTTACCAGAATGATGGGATGACAACAGTTACTGATCCACACTGATGCTCCCAAGTGAGGGGGGTCTGAAGAGCTAGTGTAAAAAACAGTTACAACTGCTCTCTCTGATAAAGAAAGCAGCTGAAACATAAGGAATGATTTTGACAACTACATTTCAGAATAGCACTGCTTTTCCAACCCAGAGATGGGGTGCTGTCTGAGCAGTGGTCACCTCCAGCATGGCAGGGGGAACAGCTGAGCCTAGCCTCACCCAGTTTCCAGAAGACTGAAGCCATTGTGCCTGTGTTCCTGCCTGCCCCACAATGGAGCATTTCAGTCCTGGACTGCTGGTCAGGGGTTTTAATCACAAAAGTCATACCAAAGGGACAATCCCATCAGTACTGGCTTAGCTAATTAATTCCCAATCAGCTTCTGGAAGTTCAGTTTCCCACCAGCTCAGCCAGCAGCTCGACAATCACCTGCCCAGCAGCAATGAGAGAAGTGAACAAGAAAAGCACTGCTGCTAGTTACCATGTGAAGTGACAGTGAAGAAACCCTGCACCCGTGTGCACCTCCTGCAGATACCTCTCTGTTTCTCAGCTCTTTTCACTCCCTCCTTCCCTGTGACCAAGGCTCTCAATAAAATCAGAGAAGCCCAGCCCAGTCCCCCCTCATAATGAGAGGTGTCTTTGCAGAACATGGCTGAAATTTTGGAACTGTTTCCTGACTTACATCCCTGCCACCCCTCATGCAGAAATGCTGCTCCAAAAATACCCCATTCTCAGCATCCATTTGCTCAGACAGAAAATTATTCACTGTTTGCACTTGCTCACAAGCCAGAAAAGACCTGAACCACCAGATCTAGAGTGAGTCACACAGGTATCTAATTCTGGTAAACTACTTTTTTTTTTTTTTTTTAAGACACATGCAACTCAACTTAATACTTCTTCCAGATGCCTGTCTGTAATTTGCTTATTGTAACTCAGGGATATATAATTAAGTCATCTTAAAAGGTACATCACATTACGTTGATGTACCTTTAGAAAACATTGCTGTGGGCATGGCTCAAATATCTGCATATATAAATAAAGATATATCCTGTTTCAGAGACATTTTTATCATAAAGCACTGAGACATGGCAGTTACTTCTCCCTTAATTAGTTCCCTTTTTTCATTTTATTCTTTTAATTACTTGTCTCTTTCTTCATTGAACTCTTGTTCCATCAGTCTATCAAAATTATTCTTCATCTACAAGATGAGAAATATTTTTCAATTAATACAGTCTTAGCTGATTTTTTATTCAAATTTAGCTTCATCTTACTCTGTAATTGACAGTACTAAAGTAATGAGTAGCAACACTGAGAGCACTTTCTGATGGACTTCAGTAGGGCTTCTTTTTCCCCCCCCCATAGTAATTTGACATTAATGGATTGTAAATTTACTTTCTAAAAAAGTATCTGTCTCCTTGCCAGTGGTGGCACGATATCTATTTCCAGCAGCATTTTCATTCAAGAGCCTAGTATTTTAACCTCATTCTCTACAAGCCAGGTTTAAAATCCTTAAACTTCTTCATAAACTCTTGACAACCATCTTCAAATGGCTCCCACCTCCCCCACCACAGCACACAGACTGTTTACACAGCAAAGAGCCACCTCCAAGGTGCAGTCACCCATCTCTTTCATCAAAGGTAGGTAAAGCACAAAGCTACGTACAAACCCAGCACAGAGCTCCAGGCCAAAATTTTACAAAGTAAAGAGATTTATAGGTCTTTTTAAGTTTTGGGTCTCCGAACACCTTCAAAAAGGTCCACATTTCTGAAGCAAGCAGTGCTTTCTCTCTAAAAGGTGACCTTCATCTGGGTACTAAAAATGCTTACTCTTAGAGCCTGCACATCTAATACAGACCGCCTGGTCTGAGTCTGCACCTCCAGCAACACCTCAATAGTTTGTAAAACCACTTATTTTTAGAAATGCAGTTGCTTGCAGTGCACTACAAAGCTTGTACATCCCTGTGTTCTGAACTCAACAGGAGGCACATTTCCAAGATAAAATTCTGCATCTGTATGCCAGGAAAAATGACATCTGGAGAAGAGTGTTCTCCAGAACCACTTGAAATTCTCAGAACTGGCAAATGAGGCGGCCACCCACTGACAGCTCATCACAATTCAGACCAGCACAGCACCACCACCCAGCACGCTGGGAAATCTCCCATTACTCAGGATGAAGTGATGCACTCTCAAGCTTCCTTGCTTCAATAGTTTTATTTTTCTTAAGAATACTTCCAGAGGACAGAGAGACATGTACATTTTACAAGTCTTCATATTCAGTTCTTTCTCCAATCTTTTAAAAGAAAAAAAAAAATCTGCAAATTGAATCTTTTTGGTAAGTGTCAATGCTGCTCTCAGCTCTGGCCAGGAGACAGACCCTGCCCCAAAGAGCTTCTACTCTAGGAGAAAGAGAGTAATACAGAGGGGAGGCACAAAGGGAAAACAAGAAGGAATGTAACACGGTTTGTCATGCTGCTGGTGCCACACATGGAGACTGGTACCTATCTTCTTGTGCTGGCAGACAGGACAGAGACATTGAATAGACCACACACTATACATGACAGAACAGGTTTTCTCTGCAGGTGTTTGGAAGAATGAAGGTAAAGAAGCTCTCAAGAAAGTTTTCAAGGCAGTCCTGTGATGAGGAAGGCATTGATTCTATGTAGAAACATTTGCCTATTTACATCCTTTAAAAAAAAATAAAAATAAAAAAATATATATAGTTAATATGCCAATACACATTCATCAAATTGGTTGCCCTTGCAAAAATAAAATTTTCAAATAATGTGTTTCTAAAATAAATATCAGTAGGGTTGGAAAAATAAATATATGTATCCAAACATCTTGTCCAAACATCTTGTCCCTTACTGAAAGTAGCCACAGAGTCCCGATTAAAGCAGCAATTGTTCAGAGCACCCTTCTCCTACAGCAACACATGAAGAGTCCCAAGAAGCAAAGAACAGATTCTTAATAAAAGAAAGAGATAGCGCTGTGTTATTTGTAGAAAGTTCATTTTCATTTTTGCTGAATGACAGAGGCTAAAAAACAGTGTTCCATGATACATCCCTACTGAAATTTTCCATTTCCAAGCAGTGAGGGGCAAAAACTGTAATAGCAAAAAAAAACCAAAACAAAACAACAAAAAGGAAAAGTAAAGCCCCACCTGTGAATTTATGTGTAGAGTCTCCTGATTAAGCAAAAAATTAATCCTTAAAAATACTGAGCTACTTTTCCTCCCCCTCCCCAAAAAATCAACTCTCATGTAGGGAGCCAAGATGTTTTACTACAACACTGCTTACAGAAGGACTGTTGCAGCACAGGGAGCGAGGCGCAGCTCAACCTCAGGCAGGAGACTTTTACTGCTCGGGAGCAAAAGCTGCACCAGTTTGGGATGATCCAACATGAAATCCATGTTTCCATGGCAGCCCCTCATATCTCAAGGGCTGGTTCACTGCCTGAGCCCCTGCTGTCAGGAGTCAGTCTCAGTTTGGCCGGTAGTAGTCACAGTGCTCTAGGTAACAGGAGGCAGGGTACCCTATTCCCTACTCTCATAAGGCAGCCACACCAGGAAACCAGTTTCTTTCTTACAGGTTTCAGTTTTTTGTGGTCCTGTATGTCCTCTTCCTTTTTAAACTGTTTTTCTAACTATTTAAAATGAGCAACATACCCAGATTAACAACAGTGGTCAAGTAGGTGAAGAATAAAATGTCCACAATGCAAGCTCTACATAGGTTTACAATGTACTGGTCATGCATAAACCCCTACAGATCCTAGCAGGCATTTAAACATTTAAGATGATGTAAGATCCAATTGCTAATGAACTGACTGCTGAATGGACTGTAGACAGCTTGAAATCACCGGTAGGCTCTTCATCTGATGTCACAAGACTTAAGTGATGTCAAATCAATGGTCATCTACTTTAGCCCTTTTTGCTTTCAAAGAAAGATGCTGCAAGAAAATGAAAGAAAAACTGCTCAGCATACACACAATTAGAAAAATGTTCAACTAGAATGCTTAATTAACACTGAAACTGCAGTTGTGATGGACCTTTGAACCTCTGTGCTCTTAAAGAAAAAGGCCTACAAAAATATGGAACAGAAACATGAAGGAAGTTCTGAAAAATTTGGAATGAAACACAATTGACTGAGACCATAACCAAGCTGGAGAAGAAAACCTTTTCACAGAATCCTATTCAATTGTAATTTGTTTTGAACTTGATACAGGAATAAAAATTCTCATATTTTGGGAATCTCTTATTAGCACAAAGATATAAACTTCAGCAGAAAAAAAGGGTCTGAATGTCTATAAATTAGCATAAAATTGTGTCTTGCAGTGGCTTGCTTATTCAAATTTTACATGTATAATTCAAACAGGAATATTTATCATTTTTAAATATGTTAAAAAGACACTCAAGCCTTTTGGCTGAAAAGAGTAACTGACCAAACAGGAAAAGATGCTTTTCCTCAAAACCAGCACTATGCTCCAGAGCTTCTGGTTATTTTAGGATGAAAGAAATTCTTACATTATGCTTCAAACTGAGTTCATCTCTACCATATTAAAAGGATGTCAATGGGAAAATATATGTTATGATGTAATTTCATAGAATATCTAAAGAGTAGTAGTAGTAGTATCTTGAAAACCAGATTCTCTCCATCAGGTAGACAGTGCTACTTAAGACAAGCCTTCTTCACTTACAAAAAACAACTCCAGTTTTGCTTGGACAAGTCATTGAGTCACATTCCCAAACACCACCTACCTGAAGGAAAACCTCATCCAAAAGCTAAACCCATGGAGAGGTCACATTATAACATGACATTGTGTTGTGTATGGGATGTTACAACATGTAAATATGTGAGTCAAAAGCACTAATTATTGCAGGAGCAGATTTGATACAACTGCAACATTGGCTCATCTCCTTTTTACACCATGCTTGTAAAAACAGCTGCTAAAGCTCAGGGGTCCATTCCACAGAGGTTATCACTCACTGCCTTTGTCAAAAAGGCACAAAATATTCAGCTACTTAGTAAGTGCACTTATAACCAGTGTCTGAATAACTGAGATGCATTATCCAAGCTCAACATTAATTGAAAGCAACCCTTTTAAGTCAATGACACAGACAGATGCCAGTGCTGATGTACATGGTCACCACAGAGGTATGGCCTCAGGTGCTCCAGGCACCAAAGTGTTTTTCTTCTTTCCAAAAGCCTCAGGAAGTGAAAGAAACAACAGATTCTCAGAAAAGTCAGATAGTGTACAAGATGTATCAATCAGAAATAGCCATTTTTGCATTATGGCTGCTTATATCAACAGATCTCCTGTTTTGCATAGGTCTGATATGCAAGTGCATTTTTCCACTTAGTATTTTGGAAATAGTTCACTAATTTAGAATATAAAGCTTAGTAGTTAATCTCCCCTGGGAAATTCAAATGCAAGATCAATTTGGCAATCTTGCCTGTACAGTATTTGCATGCAATGCAGTAGCAACAGCTCCAGCATAACTAACATTTAGATAATATTTTATACCAATCCAGTTCTCAGAATGACCAGTGAATAAGTCTATCAGCTCTGTCCCATGTGAACCCAACAGTCTTAATGATGGTGACAACTATTAAAAGATTCTGATAATGAAAAGGGATGTATATCACACACACAAGGTTTGCACAAAGAGCAGATGGTGTTTGTCATTTCAAGTTTGAACACATCAGAGCTGATTATATTTTTGCAGTAAACATAATTAACGCTCAAAAAAAGAAAAAAAGGCTCAGGATTTGCACAAACATTTGCAAAGCATGCCAGGATTCCTCTAAAATTACTGTGCAAAGTATGACCACTGCCTAGCTATAATGCTGCTCAGAGCAGTGTTACCAAGGGCCTACGAAGGATGGATGAAAGCTTCATTTACCAGAGTGATACAGTTTTTAGTAACTTTGAGATCATGTCTTGTTTGGATAATCGGGAAAAATCTTTCTTGTATCAATTTAATATCTTCCATTTTAAACCACTATAAGGAACAAAGCCTAATCATTTTTTGCACCATTAAATAGAAGACAAACAAAACAGAAACACTCCAAAAGGTCAGACACAAGATCTGCTAATACAGCAATGGTACCGTTTGGCCTTTATGCTGATTCCGTACCGTTCCTTGCTGGTAAAAATGAGGTGCCAGTTCCAGGAGCCATGCAGATTCAACAGCTGTCACATCCCTCATGTAGTATTTAGCAGTCTGTATGACTTCATTGTAGACTACCCTAGGAGAAAGGGAAAAAAAAAATAGCGTTTGCTATAAAGCAATGTGGGAGAGAGATGATTAAGAGTGTGTTTAGACAGCTGCACATACGGACTGCTGGAGGTATTACATACAGAGTGACAAGAGTCTTTAAGTTGTAATACACCCTCTTACCTCTTTCCCTCTGGTTGCTCACAACACAATGCTCTAACACAATCTTTAGACTGCCATTAAAAATACCCTCACATACTACCAGGACATATGGATGCAAGGTATAAAAGAAAGATGTCTTATAATGAGGCCAAGGGGGCCTCATAACAGATGCTTTGGAAGAGAGACTATGAGATACTCTGTGGTATCAGAAGGAAGGATGTCAAAGCACCCAAGCCCTCAACCCATAACAAGTAGGACACAAATCCTAGCATGACTAGCCCTGGTGCCTTGTCTCCAGGCAAGCAAGATAAGGATTAGAGGAAGAAATCAGCTTTAACTACCACCAGAACATCTCTAGGTAAGACATTTAGAACCAGCCACCCACGTGGGCTCATCCCCTGCCACCAGCATGAGCAGGCTGCCAGCATGGCCAAGCTAGTTCTGAGTCACCCTTCAGGAGGCACAGTGACTTTTACCAAAGAAGCACAAACCCACCCGCTGAGGGGTTAATCACCATAACCACAAGTCATTATCTGCTTTCCATACACAGGAGAGCTGCAAACCCACAAGGTTAGTGCTCTCTCATTAATTGGTATTTTGCTCTCAAAAGCAAAGAGTGAAGAGTCCAAAATTATCTTGTCTGTCAAATGCAACCCAAGACATATCAACTAATACAACTAAAGAGAAATCTGAGCAAAACAAAAAAGAATGAAAACACATTTTATATACACTCATAACAGAAAGAGAATTTAAGCCCTCAATATAGAACGGGTGCCCAGACATCACTAACACTGAAACCAGGGTTGGTGAGTTAAACTCCTGTCTCATAGGATGCCACAAGCCAGTAGTGTCTTTAGGCTGGTGGTAGGGATACCACATGATCTTGGAGACAGCTCTGCAACACAAGGCCCAGAAAGAGATTTAAGCCCAGAGTCAATATTCCCCAAACCTCCAGCAATACTGCTGCCACCAGCAGGCTGTGAAACAAGAGCAGCCATAATGTTTTGCCAGTGAAGGCTTCCTGTTAGCTGTCCACTGTTCTACTCTTCCATAGGTCTGGAAGTGCCAAAGGCTGGGATGAAAGTTCCATGCTGAGGGCTATCATCTTAAAGCTGAGCCCTGAAGAAGGTGTGTGCTGGAGCAAAGAATTCTCCTAGTACTCTCCTATCACTAGGCTTTCTTTCCAGATTAATTTCTTCTCAATTTATTCTTCATACTGTCACTCTCCCATAACCCAACCTCTTTCAGGATGTTACCTACTGTATGTAAACTAGAAAATTTCAGAACTATACCTGCAAAGTATTCTTTTTACTATTTCAAACAAATTGTGCTTTATTTTTTAGTAGCACTGACAGGTGATTAAAAAAAAAACCCTGGCAAACCAGAGGTGAATCAGTCTGGTTTCATTGGCAAAAATCACCTTAGCTACAGTCTTCTCAACTCAGCCCTGAAGACTTGGTACAGTTAAGAACAAGTGAGCTGGACTTATTTCATTTTGTAAGCCCATGTAATTGATGGCAAATTTCCATTTAGATACACTTCTGCAAACCCTCTGCAACAGGTGTGGGGGCCTAAATTCAGAGGTAACAGATGAGGCTCGCCAAGTTTATCCTTCAAAGTCTCAGCAAGAGGCAAAAAATTACAGGAGTCCAAATAATTCAGGTTGATGTTGCTGACCTGGTAATTAGAAACATATTTCTAATTGAAACTTATTTCTAATTGATACAGAAATTGAATAGTAATAGTTCATATGACAGCACAACCACTTCTTGCATCCATCTGCTAGACAGCCATAATGTCTCAAACTTTGTGTCCTAGCAAGCCACCTGCAACTACTTTAGCCCCTGTTTGACAGGGCATTTACTTAATAGGCTTAATGAAAGTAAATTAATCCTAGGTCTGTCTAGGTCCGGAGACTATTTGGAGAGCAATTTGCAGTGCAAAATCTGTTGCCTACTAAAAAAGGGTCACCTGACTCTGCTTTCCGATCTTTGCAGGGGTTGTTTTTTTTGACAGTTAAATGTCACTTTCTCCCTGATATATTTGGATATTGCCTATAAAAAGATGCAAAGGAAATACCAAATGAATTTTCTTTGTGGGAACCATGACCTCCTACATCTATTCCTCCAATGGAGAAAAGTAATTAATGAAAATGTCTGAATGTTGAGATTGTGTTGTAAAGATCACAAAGCAAATGAAAGCAGCTTTAACTTACCAGCGTGGTGGTTTCTCTGCATACAACACTGAAGTGGGGTGGATATGAAGTTCATGATCATCACGGATAGTCCTTGAAAGCAAGATACTATTTCAGACCATGCATATGTTTATTGCTTAACATTTTGTTCCTTTCAACTCTAGTAAGAATTTTTAATAAAATGCAACAACCAAAGAGCTGAAAAAAATGAAAAACATTTACATTCAATTAACAGGCTTTCAGATGAAGCCAGGCTTAAATCTTGGCCAGAAGAAGAATTGATAATTTAATGTCCTAAAAGAGTTATATTTCCATTAAATGAAATAATAGCATTTCAAGGTTTTATTCAGTACACTGGGATTGCTGCAGCAGAGACACTACTTGCTTGCATTAACAATCTAATTACTATCAGTAACAGCCTCCCACTATCAATAACTCTGATTATTTATATTTGCCAAAGAGATAACTGAAGAGGTTTGAAGATACAAAACTTCAAATATTTAGTAAATCAAATGCTGTATGTTTCTTATTGCACCTGTTTAGAGAAGTATCTGTTTGTTGATTATAGTTTGAGGTGTTCAGTTGGAGGAGCTTTGAAGCCAAGCAACAGCTGTAATGAAGCAACATTTAATTTACCTGTACGCTCCAGTAGAGTGGAATTTAGCTGCATTAGCAAAGAATCCAGAAACTATGCATCTCAAAACAGGATCTGGATCACCTGAAGAAAATAATTTTTATGTAAAATAAGTCAATGGAATAGCAAAAATCCATAAACTACCACTTAATCATCTTGGACAACTTTTCACACTGTATCAGGCTTTGACAGNCTGAAGACTTGGTACAGTTAAGAACAAGTGAGCTGGACTTATTTCATTTTGTAAGCCCATGTAATTGATGGCAAATTTCCATTTAGATACACTTCTGCAAACCCTCTGCAACAGGTGTGGGGGCCTAAATTCAGAGGTAACAGATGAGGCTCGCCAAGTTTATCCTTCAAAGTCTCAGCAAGAGGCAAAAAATTACAGGAGTCCAAATAATTCAGGTTGATGTTGCTGACCTGGTAATTAGAAACATATTTCTAATTGAAACTTATTTCTAATTGATACAGAAATTGAATAGTAATAGTTCATATGACAGCACAACCACTTCTTGCATCCATCTGCTAGACAGCCATAATGTCTCAAACTTTGTGTCCTAGCAAGCCACCTGCAACTACTTTAGCCCCTGTTTGACAGGGCATTTACTTAATAGGCTTAATGAAAGTAAATTAATCCTAGGTCTGTCTAGGTCCGGAGACTATTTGGAGAGCAATTTGCAGTGCAAAATCTGTTGCCTACTAAAAAAGGGTCACCTGACTCTGCTTTCCGATCTTTGCAGGGGTTGTTTTTTTTGACAGTTAAATGTCACTTTCTCCCTGATATATTTGGATATTGCCTATAAAAAGATGCAAAGGAAATACCAAATGAATTTTCTTTGTGGGAACCATGACCTCCTACATCTATTCCTCCAATGGAGAAAAGTAATTAATGAAAATGTCTGAATGTTGAGATTGTGTTGTAAAGATCACAAAGCAAATGAAAGCAGCTTTAACTTACCAGCGTGGTGGTTTCTCTGCATACAACACTGAAGTGGGGTGGATATGAAGTTCATGATCATCACGGATAGACCTTGAAAGCAAGATACTATTTCAGACCATGCATATGTTTATTGCTTAACATTTTGTTCCTTTCAACTCTAGTAAGAATTTTTAATAAAATGCAACAACCAAAGAGCTGAAAAAAATGAAAAACATTTACATTCAATTAACAGGCTTTCAGATGAAGCCAGGCTTAAATCTTGGCCAGAAGAAGAATTGATAATTTAATGTCCTAAAAGAGTTATATTTCCATTAAATGAAATAATAGCATTTCAAGGTTTTATTCAGTACACTGGGATTGCTGCAGCAGAGACACTACTTGCTTGCATTAACAATCTAATTACTATCAGTAACAGCCTCCCACTATCAATAACTCTGATTATTTATATTTGCCAAAGAGATAACTGAAGAGGTTTGAAGATACAAAACTTCAAATATTTAGTAAATCAAATGCTGTATGTTTCTTATTGCACCTGTTTAGAGAAGTATCTGTTTGTTGATTATAGTTTGAGGTGTTCAGTTGGAGGAGCTTTGAAGCCAAGCAACAGCTGTAATGAAGCAACATTTAATTTACCTGTACGCTCCAGTAGAGTGGAATTTAGCTGCATTAGCAAAGAATCCAGAAACTATGCATCTCAAAACAGGATCTGGATCACCTGAAGAAAATAATTTTTATGTAAAATAAGTCAATGGAATAGCAAAAATCCATAAACTACCACTTAATCATCTTGGACAACTTTTCACACTGTATCAGGCTTTGACAGCTAAGGTTGAAAGCAGACAAACCCTGCAATCTCTTCTGACTTCAATTTCACAGCAAATCAACATTACTATGTAAAAAAATTACTCTTGCCATGGATGTCTCCACAAATAATTTCACAGTCCTTAAAGCAACCTTGTGTGACAGCTAAGCACTGATGTCTGATTCTCCAGAGCTGTCAGAGACAGGTGCTGAGAAGTAGTCACATTATCTGTGCATTCACAGCACTGAAGACTAGATCCCAGGGACTGTACATCATCTTGAACATACCAGAGAAACAGCTTTTGTAACTCTTTTGGTAAGCTTGTCCATTAAATATATAATCAGTGGTGATTATCTCTTGCTGGAAAACTTAGCTAGTGTAAACTGGACAAAATGTTAATTGTAAAAATGGGCTAAAATGCTCTTCTGCAATCATTTTCAGGGAAAAAAAATAAGCTGGATTTAATTAACATGATTTTTAGGCCAGGGATAAAATACTTCAAGGTTACAAGAAAAGCAGGGAGCAGAGTGACAATTTGGAGACTAATTTCAGTATTTAGTATTTATTGGACAACAGGTTAAAAAAAAAAAAATCAAAAAAAAAAAATCACCTTCACTGGACTTTTTTGGCACTTTAAAGCGGACAAGAAGCTTTTTCAGCTGCTCTCTTACCACTGAAGCTCTAACAAGCCCCTTGTAGTTCAGAAAGTGTTCCTGACACCACTTAGAGCTTTTGTTGTGCTGTATAGTGAGAAAAAAAATAAAAGAAAAAAATTACAATATTATAATAAAAAATTACAATACAATACCATCAGAAAAACAAAACCCAATCTCTTGGCTCACACAGCCTTGTTCTGTATTTCTTCTGTCTCCTGCAACAGATTTATTGTGGTTATATGTGAAAGCTACCTGTTTACATAGCAACTTACAAGGGTACATAACACCACTAACTACAAAACATGGTTCAAACATCTAAAGAGCAACAGAAGAAATGCCACAGGGTATTTTCACACAGATGTGCTTCATTTCTTCATATGTGGTGAAGAGAATAGCATCAGTCACTCCATTTTCACACACAAAAGCATCATATCATAACCTAACCTGTCTCAATCTCAAAATATAAACACCCTTTTCTGTACACTGTTTTCACTGGTCTTTCTGCAAAGAACTATTTCACCAGAAGCCAGCACTTACTCCAATAGCCTCTGCATCTGGCTGCTTCTAAGAAAATCAGGCAGATATAAAACTTAAATGGCAAAATTTCACTTGGTGCCTGACTGATTGCTTTGGGGATGGGGAGAGATAAGTAGTCTTTTCAACACTTAAGTGGTTATTCTGCTTCAACTCAACACTGCTACAAATATACCAGTAAAATATAATTCTCTCAAATAGGTAGAGGACTTTTAAACCATTAGGTAAAACCTCAGCTTACAGAGAAATACTAAGATTGATGTTAAACCCCAGATTAAATACACTGGATATATATATATGATAACTGAAAAAGCAGATATGTTGATCAATGAGGCAGTATTTTAAAAGAAGACTGATACATTTGGATGGAATTTATAATCGGTAGTAGTCAAAACATAGAGAAAAGATTAGAGAATAGGAATTTCATTTGGAATTTGGACACCTGTTTTTCCTAGGCCCTTTCAAAAATCCCAGTCTCCTTGAAAATACAGTTGTCTACCCATAGGACTCCCGTGCTCTACCCAAATCAAGTTATTTCTGTTCCCTCTTCAGAAGAGCTACAGAAAGCCTGTGGCAAAGTAAGTCCACAGTATCTTTTAAAGCAGATTTATTGCTTGGTATACCCTCAGCTTTGAGGATTTTAAAGACAGAACTCCCAGAATCAGAACTGAGGACCTCAAGTGTTTTCCATCCCTAAAAAACCACACACACTTGGCCTGACTTACTTTGACAAAGGCTTCATAAACATTCAGCATAGTGAGATGATCACCTTCTTCCACAGCAAACTTTCTGTGCTGCCTGGCCTGGAGAAGAAGAAACACATTTTTATAAGCAGACTGATTTTTACAAAACTCAAGTCCAAAATGCACTCAGTTCCCATCATCTCCCTATTTCCTTGTGACTATTAAGATTTTTACCATACAGGGTAGATCCTCTGGGAAACAACAGTATTCTACTAGCCCACCTATATCCAGGAGCATTTCTCAAAATTAGAAAAATGAACTGCAAATGAAGCCCCAAAATTCAAGAGAAGGGTGCACTACAATTAGATTCCTACTACCTATTAAAATTTTACTATATCCTAATACTTTCTTTTTTTGCTCTTTTTGAAAAGAAGTGGTATTTGGGGAGGTTGGAGGGTTTTGGCAAAATCTTACACTAACCACTAATGGTGTATAACCATGTTTCTTGCCCTTGGAAAGGAGGCTTTTAAGAACTAGCAAAGCACTCCAAGGTTCCAACTGTTATTCAGTTTCTCATTCTATCTATAACCAACAGGTTCAGTTGGAGACCTTGCTTCATTTTCACACAAACTTGCAGTCTAACGAGTAGCAATAAAACACTTGGCAGAAATCCAGAAGTGTAGAACAAACGAAAAGAAAATAGACACAACTGAACTTACAGCCTGAGCTTTCTGATTTGGAGGGATCACAAAAATATTCTGAATCTGCATCATGGCAGCGATTGTCAAAATCTCCTGGGAGCAGCCAAAATTTCCTGAGAAGTGCAGAAATTGAGTAAAGGAAATTGTCTTTCATTCAAATTAACCCCCGTACAGAATAAAAAGAAGCAGAATTTATTTTTAGAGTATTTTTATAGTATTTAAAAACAAAATTCCTGGATTATTTTTAGTATAACTATACTATATTGTTAATGTTTTAATGGAAAACTTAAAAGGTAAATGTGTTAAGTCTTACTAGTGTGCTAGATGTGCTAGACTTGGTTATTGGAGAGGTCTATGAGTTGAACCAATTCTTTCCACTAAACACCATACCAAGACAAAGCACAGTTTGTCTCAAGTTTAGCAAATGTCTAATTACTACACTACAAGAGGCAGTCTCCTGTATTTTCACAAGACTATGAAGCAAACATGGGGTTTTTTTGTTTCTCCTACCTGATTCCAGAAGCATCTTTGCAAACATAGGATTCAAAGGGAACTCTGCTATTCTCATTCCAAGAGGCTCTGTTAAACGGCAGTGCATATCCAAACCTGCAGCGTTGTAACAAATGGAGCTGTGATACAGGCAGAACAGCACAGAAAGTCTACTTTAAGAATTTAATGTTAACTAAGGAGCAGAATTACAAGCTAAAATTCTAGAAAATGCACCTAAAAGCTGCTGAATATATAGTGACCTAATCTTAAAGGCACTCAATATTAATTTATTCTTCCATGGGTCACTGCTATCTTTTTTTTTTTTCTCAAACATACTTGAACACACAAGTTTCTTCAATTTGACCAAGTTCCGCTGCTACTGCCAATGATTCACAAAAGTGACTGCAATAGACGGAGTGTCTGTTACACTTCTGCATCTAATTCTTAAGTATTTTGCAACATCCTTGCTCATGGGGATGGGCAGGAGAAGGAGTCCTGATNTACCTGTTTACATAGCAACTTACAAGGGTACATAACACCACTAACTACAAAACATGGTTCAAACATCTAAAGAGCAACAGAAGAAATGCCACAGGGTATTTTCACACAGATGTGCTTCATTTCTTCATATGTGGTGAAGAGAATAGCATCAGTCACTCCATTTTCACACACAAAAGCATCATATCATAACCTAACCTNTGAGGTTAAAAAGGGGCATGATTATGCAACAGGAGTATCTGTAGAAACAAGAAGCACTGCCATGGGTGGGGGGTGGGAAAGTGAGGTGTCATGTTTATGAGTCACATCTGCTTATGTCATGAAGAAAAACAATTTAACTTTAATATAATCTAAACTAGAGATGTACAGCTGATGAGGAGGCAGAGAAGATGAGAAGCTGCACAAGGAGGGAGTAGCAAGAGCCCAATAACAGGACTTTGGGCCACTGCTGACTGCATAAATAACTACAGCACCGTGGAGTGAGGAAAACACAACCATGGTCCATGTGTTATATATTATTTGTCAAACTCTGTGGTGGCAAAATTCCACAGTGGTATTTCAGCTGTGTTTCACAGAGAAAAGTGAAGTCACAAATCAAATCAAGGAATGAGATCTCCTTTAATACATGTCAGCGTATCTAAAACCACAGATACCTCTATCAAGTGCTTACTTTCCATTGTTATTTCATATGCTATCATCTCACTTATTATGGCAACATTAGTAACTCACCACACCTCCACACTGTGCAACAAAACTTAATGGGCATTTCACATAATGCCACAATATTTTCCTCAGAGAGAGGTACAAAAGGCAGTTTACGTGAAATGAACATGAAACTGAAAAATCTGAGGCATGAGAGCTTTTATTTGATCAGGGCACTATGAGAAGTTTAAGTGCTATCACAATTAACATCTTAGAATATGCTGCCTTTCATCTATAGAAAGAGAACTGCATTCCTAAGTAGGAAAAAGGAGAATTGACTATCATCTTAACTCCTAGAGGTGAATCAAGACAAAATCCTTTGGCTTCTGCTGGCTCCTACAAATCTCAATTCAATTTTGCAGGGATTTATCTAGAGCTTAGATGTTTTTATAGCAGTAAGCCTGAATATACATGAAAGACCTGCAGTGGGTGCTAGTTTGGAATAGGTAAAAGTTTCCTTGAAATAACCTTGGAAGCAATCACTGTATCCATATACACATATAAATATATACATACGAAATTGGAGATCTGAGAAGATCTTGCAAAGGTTTTTATTTAAAATGCTCAAGAGAGATTAAGTACTGTGACACTAAAAAGTTTCAAGTTTATTACTTTCATCTCATTTGCACTAGCATGTGATGGGCTATTTTAAACTTAGAGTGTTTGTTTCTGACAGGCAATAACTTACAAACAAATCTGCAACAAAACTTTGGATCTGAAATACAAGCTAAAAATAAAGTCACTTTTTAATCTGCTTATTCACCTCCTAAATTACTCATAAAACCAATAAACTCCAACTGACAGCTCAAGTGGCATCAAAGGAGAAGGCTAAGGAGAGATACTCCTGATGTAAAATCAGTTTGCATCTCTGTAAAAATAATCAGCCCAAAAAACAGTGCTGTGTTTATTCAACAGAACTATCTCAGCCTTAAGAGCCTCTGCTCTGGACAGGTTTCTGTGTTGGCACTGTGCTGGCACAACAGGTTCCTGATCCTAAGCTGCACATTCATATTACCATGCAAATGATGACTTGCTCACACTTGCATAAGAGAAATNGATGTGCTAGACTTGGTTATTGGAGAGGTCTATGAGTTGAACCAATTCTTTCCACTAAACACCATACCAAGACAAAGCACAGTTTGTCTCAAGTTTAGCAAATGTCTAATTACTACACTACAAGAGGCAGTCTCCTGTATTTTCACAAGACTATGAAGCAAACATGGGGTTTTTTTGTTTCTCCTACCTGATTCCAGAAGCATCTTTGCAAACATAGGATTCAAAGGGAACTCTGCTATTCTCATTCCAAGAGGCTCTGTTAAACGGCAGTGCATATCCAAACCTGCAGCGTTGTAACAAATGGAGCTGTGATACAGGCAGAACAGCACAGAAAGTCTACTTTAAGAATTTAATGTTAACTAAGGAGCAGAATTACAAGCTAAAATTCTAGAAAATGCACCTAAAAGCTGCTGAATATATAGTGACCTAATCTTAAAGGCACTCAATATTAATTTATTCTTCCATGGGTCACTGCTATCTTTTTTTTTTTTCTCAAACATACTTGAACACACAAGTTTCTTCAATTTGACCAAGTTCCGCTGCTACTGCCAATGATTCACAAAAGTGACTGCAATAGACGGAGTGTCTGTTACACTTCTGCATCTAATTCTTAAGTATTTTGCAACATCCTTGCTCATGGGGATGGGCAGGAGAAGGAGTCCTGATGAGGTTAAAAAGGGGCATGATTATGCAACAGGAGTATCTGTAGAAACAAGAAGCACTGCCATGGGTGGGGGGTGGGAAAGTGAGGTGTCATGTTTATGAGTCACATCTGCTTATGTCATGAAGAAAAACAATTTAACTTTAATATAATCTAAACTAGAGATGTACAGCTGATGAGGAGGCAGAGAAGATGAGAAGCTGCACAAGGAGGGAGTAGCAAGAGCCCAATAACAGGACTTTGGGCCACTGCTGACTGCATAAATAACTACAGCACCGTGGAGTGAGGAAAACACAACCATGGTCCATGTGTTATATATTATTTGTCAAACTCTGTGGTGGCAAAATTCCACAGTGGTATTTCAGCTGTGTTTCACAGAGAAAAGTGAAGTCACAAATCAAATCAAGGAATGAGATCTCCTTTAATACATGTCAGCGTATCTAAAACCACAGATACCTCTATCAAGTGCTTACTTTCCATTGTTATTTCATATGCTATCATCTCACTTATTATGGCAACATTAGTAACTCACCACACCTCCACACTGTGCAACAAAACTTAATGGGCATTTCACATAATGCCACAATATTTTCCTCAGAGAGAGGTACAAAAGGCAGTTTACGTGAAATGAACATGAAACTGAAAAATCTGAGGCATGAGAGCTTTTATTTGATCAGGGCACTATGAGAAGTTTAAGTGCTATCACAATTAACATCTTAGAATATGCTGCCTTTCATCTATAGAAAGAGAACTGCATTCCTAAGTAGGAAAAAGGAGAATTGACTATCATCTTAACTCCTAGAGGTGAATCAAGACAAAATCCTTTGGCTTCTGCTGGCTCCTACAAATCTCAATTCAATTTTGCAGGGATTTATCTAGAGCTTAGATGTTTTTATAGCAGTAAGCCTGAATATACATGAAAGACCTGCAGTGGGTGCTAGTTTGGAATAGGTAAAAGTTTCCTTGAAATAACCTTGGAAGCAATCACTGTATCCATATACACATATAAATATATACATACGAAATTGGAGATCTGAGAAGATCTTGCAAAGGTTTTTATTTAAAATGCTCAAGAGAGATTAAGTACTGTGACACTAAAAAGTTTCAAGTTTATTACTTTCATCTCATTTGCACTAGCATGTGATGGGCTATTTTAAACTTAGAGTGTTTGTTTCTGACAGGCAATAACTTACAAACAAATCTGCAACAAAACTTTGGATCTGAAATACAAGCTAAAAATAAAGTCACTTTTTAATCTGCTTATTCACCTCCTAAATTACTCATAAAACCAATAAACTCCAACTGACAGCTCAAGTGGCATCAAAGGAGAAGGCTAAGGAGAGATACTCCTGATGTAAAATCAGTTTGCATCTCTGTAAAAATAATCAGCCCAAAAAACAGTGCTGTGTTTATTCAACAGAACTATCTCAGCCTTAAGAGCCTCTGCTCTGGACAGGTTTCTGTGTTGGCACTGTGCTGGCACAACAGGTTCCTGATCCTAAGCTGCACATTCATATTACCATGCAAATGATGACTTGCTCACACTTGCATAAGAGAAATTTAACCCTTGTTGCACCTGCAAATGCTCAGGCAGCTTCACCTCTGCAACTTACATAAAATCTCCATAATAAACTACCTAAAATCTTGGAAAGTGAATCCATGTATCATGTGTGTGTACACACATCTCTTTCCATTTTTAACACCAACATCAGCATCTCTCTGTGTTGCTACAAAAGCTGGGCAGCCAAGAGAGGAATCGTCCTGCACTTTTCTGTGAAGTTGCCACGAGTGGAAGACTTGGCAAAACATCAACCAGCTCATTGGTGAGTTTATTGACCTTTCCTCTCCTTTTCCCTAAGGTAGTTTTGGCTGTGAATTCATCCTTGCAACATGTTTCTGAGCCACTGTAAAGGTTCCTTGTTCCAAGCTGGAAAAGGCTGCCAAGAACCAAGTGCCTTAAGTGAAACTCTCCTTCACAAGACGGATCTGAATCAGCACAGAGTAAACTCACGGCTGAGCTGGGAGTTACAGCTCCGCGAGAATAAGAAGAGCACAGACCGCCACAAGTTACAACACAACATCTGTAAGTGATGTAAAAACAGCCACAAACCTCTGGAAGCTTCCAAAACTTACACAGTCTCCTTTACCCTACCCTTCTTCTCATGTTTACATTACAGAATAAATATTGTTAACTTTGAATTAACTGCAAACACCGAGTTAAAAGTCAAACAGCTTCATTTTGATTACTTATTCTTATGTCAAGGTTCTGGTTTGTTTGTGTTTGTTGCATTCAAAAAGATGAAACAGCTGTCAAAAATCCAACAGTGTAATAGTTCTCTCTACAAACAAAATTCAACAGCATACATTCCGCTCACCACAACAAAAAGGAATTTGAAATTGTGTCTAAAACTATTGCTACAGTGTAATGTTAGTATTTCAGGTATCCAACAGTGCCATAATGAATGAAACCAAAATGAACATATTTAGAATCATAGTATAACTCAGGTTGGAAGGGACCCACNCCACACTGTGCA
This sequence comes from Ceyx cyanopectus, assembly GCA_013401355.1. Classification (NCBI taxonomy): domain Eukaryota; kingdom Metazoa; phylum Chordata; class Aves; order Coraciiformes; family Alcedinidae; genus Ceyx; species Ceyx cyanopectus. Next base: position 31,203 of record VYZU01053827.1, on the reverse strand, counting down.
ACAAAACTTAATGGGCATTTCACATAATGCCACAATATTTTCCTCAGAGAGAGGTACAAAAGGCAGTTTACGTGAAATGAACATGAAACTGAAAAATCTGAGGCATGAGAGCTTTTATTTGATCAGGGCACTATGAGAAGTTTAAGTGCTATCACAATTAACATCTTAGAATATGCTGCCTTTCATCTATAGAAAGAGAACTGCATTCCTAAGTAGGAAAAAGGAGAATTGACTATCATCTTAACTCCTAGAGGTGAATCAAGACAAAATCCTTTGGCTTCTGCTGGCTCCTACAAATCTCAATTCAATTTTGCAGGGATTTATCTAGAGCTTAGATGTTTTTATAGCAGTAAGCCTGAATATACATGAAAGACCTGCAGTGGGTGCTAGTTTGGAATAGGTAAAAGTTTCCTTGAAATAACCTTGGAAGCAATCACTGTATCCATATACACATATAAATATATACATACGAAATTGGAGATCTGAGAAGATCTTGCAAAGGTTTTTATTTAAAATGCTCAAGAGAGATTAAGTACTGTGACACTAAAAAGTTTCAAGTTTATTACTTTCATCTCATTTGCACTAGCATGTGATGGGCTATTTTAAACTTAGAGTGTTTGTTTCTGACAGGCAATAACTTACAAACAAATCTGCAACAAAACTTTGGATCTGAAATACAAGCTAAAAATAAAGTCACTTTTTAATCTGCTTATTCACCTCCTAAATTACTCATAAAACCAATAAACTCCAACTGACAGCTCAAGTGGCATCAAAGGAGAAGGCTAAGGAGAGATACTCCTGATGTAAAATCAGTTTGCATCTCTGTAAAAATAATCAGCCCAAAAAACAGTGCTGTGTTTATTCAACAGAACTATCTCAGCCTTAAGAGCCTCTGCTCTGGACAGGTTTCTGTGTTGGCACTGTGCTGGCACAACAGGTTCCTGATCCTAAGCTGCACATTCATATTACCATGCAAATGATGACTTGCTCACACTTGCATAAGAGAAATTTAACCCTTGTTGCACCTGCAAATGCTCAGGCAGCTTCACCTCTGCAACTTACATAAAATCTCCATAATAAACTACCTAAAATCTTGGAAAGTGAATCCATGTATCATGTGTGTGTACACACATCTCTTTCCATTTTTAACACCAACATCAGCATCTCTCTGTGTTGCTACAAAAGCTGGGCAGCCAAGAGAGGAATCGTCCTGCACTTTTCTGTGAAGTTGCCACGAGTGGAAGACTTGGCAAAACATCAACCAGCTCATTGGTGAGTTTATTGACCTTTCCTCTCCTTTTCCCTAAGGTAGTTTTGGCTGTGAATTCATCCTTGCAACATGTTTCTGAGCCACTGTAAAGGTTCCTTGTTCCAAGCTGGAAAAGGCTGCCAAGAACCAAGTGCCTTAAGTGAAACTCTCCTTCACAAGACGGATCTGAATCAGCACAGAGTAAACTCACGGCTGAGCTGGGAGTTACAGCTCCGCGAGAATAAGAAGAGCACAGACCGCCACAAGTTACAACACAACATCTGTAAGTGATGTAAAAACAGCCACAAACCTCTGGAAGCTTCCAAAACTTACACAGTCTCCTTTACCCTACCCTTCTTCTCATGTTTACATTACAGAATAAATATTGTTAACTTTGAATTAACTGCAAACACCGAGTTAAAAGTCAAACAGCTTCATTTTGATTACTTATTCTTATGTCAAGGTTCTGGTTTGTTTGTGTTTGTTGCATTCAAAAAGATGAAACAGCTGTCAAAAATCCAACAGTGTAATAGTTCTCTCTACAAACAAAATTCAACAGCATACATTCCGCTCACCACAACAAAAAGGAATTTGAAATTGTGTCTAAAACTATTGCTACAGTGTAATGTTAGTATTTCAGGTATCCAACAGTGCCATAATGAATGAAACCAAAATGAACATATTTAGAATCATAGTATAACTCAGGTTGGAAGGGACCCACCATAAGGCTCAAGTTCAACTCCCTGCTCCTCACAGCACTACCTAAAACTAAACCATATGTTCAGACTCTCTACTGAATTTGAGAACAAGCTGTGATTAGTAAGTAATTAAGAGAGCAGAGTAAAAAAAAAAGATGCTATTAAGGAGCTAAATAGTAGAAAAGTCCTTTGAATTACGCTCTCAGGGTCTGTTAGACTAGCTTTGTGGCTTTTTTTTTTCCATTCAAAGTTTGTGTGTATTTGTTTTTATCTGTTCATTTGCCTATAACCAAAATGTTCAGTAGTAAACTGAGCTGCATGCAAATCAGCTCCTCGGCATTTAAAAGCATGCTAAGTACAGATGTGCATTGAAACCCAGACAGAGTGTGAGAAAGGAGTTCCAAATGCATTCAGGAGGAAATATGTTGTCTTTAGGCACATCAAGGCTTTTTTTTTTTTTTTAGTAGTTGCATCATATATTCACAGCTAATACAATTACAACACTGTGACTTGCTACAGGTTTGGACTGTTGTTTCAGCTGCCTGCCCAACACCACTAAGATCAGCAGCACTACCTGAGGTACAGTCTTTCAGCCAGAAGCTATTTGATATTCAGAGCAGAATTTTAACTTTAAAACAGTATCCTTTTATCATTTAAAAAAATATAACTAATTAGTTCTTATGGTATAATTTTGGGCAGTCAGACCTCCAAAACTGTATCAATAAGAGGTCTAAAAACTAACAGACTCTGTATCAAGTTTAATTCTGGTCTCTCCCAAATTCTAGCATCAGAGTTTACTTACAGTGTTAGGCAGAGTTCCTGCACACACATCAACATCAGGTAATGAGTGTAACATGCTAACAGAAAACTTCTAAAAAGATACACTATGTTTTTTACAGTCTGATCAAGGAATAGACAAAGTAGCAATTACACAAAGCTTCCTAATTCTAGGTTATTGCAATCAGCCTCATCATGAAAGAGATGTGAAACCTTTACTTTCAATTTTTTTGTTGATACTTTCAAGTGCTAAATGTTTCTATCACTAGCACAGTAACACAAAATTATCACTTTTGTCTTTTAATCACCACAGAGCTTAAGCATCTAATAATTTATCTGATTGGATGATGGTAAATTTAGTGTCTAACTCATGTACTGGTCTAATTGGAGTCCAAACTCCATATCTTCTTACCTCTCTGTAAGCCTGAAGAAACACAAATGGGAGGATCTGCCTGAGAAAATCAAACTAAGATCCTCAGCAGCTCTGAGCCCTGTTCCTAGCAAGGACAAATGTCTTTCTCCTCCCTTGAAGGTGCTAGGAAATAGAAATAGCTACAAAATGTGTTTTTGCCCAGTATAAAGAGTTACATTCTAGTTTATACTCTATGCAATAAGATTTCTAGTTCCTCACAGAAAGTTACTGCTGCCTCTTGATTGCTTATCTGTCTGAGATAACAAGAGGAAAAAGAGTTAAATAAGAGGAGACTGAGGCACATTTCAAAAACACACCAACAAAAAGCTTCTACCAGGCAAGGCTGAGTTTTCTTGTTCTCAAATGCAAGTTTGATTAACATCCATCCAATTACCAAATCCAAATTAACTGTTTGTTTCATAAGTCCTCTGACAAAACTATAAATAAGGCAAAGCATAATATTCTCACCTCCTAAAGCATACAGCAGTTCTAAAGCTTGCACCATTGACTGTGCAGGAGGTGGCTGTGAAAAAAAAAAAAAGGGATATTATTTAAAGATATCATAATAAAACATGAGTTTTTACCAAACATCCTTAGATCTTCGTCTTTTGCAAAATCCCCAAACTCCCCACCCTCTAATTAGGCAATCCAGGGAAAAAGCCCTTGACCTTTTCCTATCATCCTTCCACTGACCACCAGGCCTACAAGTCAAAACCATCTCAACACGTTCAGCATCTTCACCATGATGCTCTCAAGATCCCAGCTAGTAAAGATGTCCTGGCTTTTTCCAGCAGCATTGCCAGCTGTCATCAGAATAACTACTTAACTTTCCTTTCTAATGCTACCATGTTAGCTCTTTACATCCACACGAGAGTAGCTGAAATCTTTACAGAAAGCAAATCTAAAATGGGTACTTTTTTTTAACAAGCTTAGGCTTAGTTCTGTAGATAAAAATTTATTTTTCCTTTTTCTTAATAAATTTGGTGCAAAGGGACTACAGTCAGAGCTTTGCAGAATGTCTTTCTAGGCCTTTGTCAACTTCTCAACACTTCTAACAGCAAACTCAAATACAAGCAGTTGTTTCTGAGCTGTCACACTTTTCTTGCACTAGTTTATTCCCAAAAACATCCTTTGCTGCCTGAGTTCTGCTTTGCAAATTAACAGGGCAATAGTTACTGGTTAATGGTTCTGTGGATTATCAACAAGACATCTACTGATCCCAGGACTCACTGAAAGGAAGGGGAACCTGAGCACATTGTCGATACCCAGAGCCTTCAGCTGCAGGATGACAGGTGCAAGGTTGCTGCGCTGCATCTCAGGAACGGTTGACTTGGGCAACTTCTCAAAGTCCTCTTCTGTGATGGGAGGAAAAGCAATTTGGGACTGAGTTTCAGCTCCCACTCCATGCAGTCAACATATCCCTTTCAAGTTGAAATTATCAAGTATGAAGACAATGGACGTTAAAAGAACTCTAACTCAAAGACAGCCTTTCTCTAATTCCTGTATTTTAAGATACTGTAATTTAAATATAACATTCAATGGGTTTGGCTACTCTGATTTTGTAGTTGACCCACCCATATTTCAACTTGAAATGCTATATATTCTTCACAGAAATCTGGATATGCTTCATTTCTCTTCTTGTTTTAAAATTTTTATATGAAAAATAAAAGGCAGGGTTCAATAACACACAAAAAAAGCTTTTTTTTAGAAAAAAGGAAGTACATGAAAAGAAATTCAGAACCATCATGATTTCCATATAAGAGCTCTATTTTAAGAGTTCTATTTTTAGAGCTCAAACAAAAGGAGGTTTTCTTCTCGGAGCTGCATAATATACCAAGCTTACCTAGCTTTTAAAGTATTTATTTATTTATTCAGTGTCAAATGCTTAGCACATATGACAATGTATTTCTAAATAAACCAGAGGAATAATGAGAGGAAATTTCGATGTCTCACTGAATAAAAGAAATGCATACATTTTTAATCTTCCTTGTGTGATACAAAACCACTATAAATCAAAATTCACATCACTCCAGCAAGTTCACCTTCCCTACACAAATTACTGACCTGTATAAAGCCTGTAGCATTTCCCCGAGCGGTTCCGTCCTGCACGCCCTGCCCTCTGATTCGCCGAAGCTTTAGATACTGGGACCACCACGAGGCACTCAATGGCTGTTTTGGGGTTGTAGGCTCGAAGCTTCACAAACCCGCAGTCAATGACATACACGATGCCATGAATGGTGATGGAGGTCTCGGCGACATTGGTGGCTACAATCACCTATGGGCACAGACACAACACAGGGACCATGAACCCCGCCCAGTCTCAATCATGCTATCAAGCCCTAGCCTCAGTACACCAGGACTCTGCTACAAGCCACCTGAAAGATCTGAGATACTATAGTTCCAGTAAACATGCACTAGAGTACAAAAGGCTACAGCACCTCCAACAGAAAGAGCTGTCAACTTGAAATAAGCACAGTTTTTACAGATTCAGTCGCCTTCTTATTCAGATTTATACTCTCTTCATAAAAGAATTTGTCAGTGTTTGCAGCGAAAACCACTGGCAATGTTTACAAAGAAAAATACTGTAAAGCAAATGTTCTTATGTAGGTAACTAAAAATATTTTTTTCTGCTTCTCAGTTATAGTGAACTGGAGTGAGGCAGGGAACAGGAACAGAACAGAGTTGATTGAGTGTTCCAGGTTCAGTGCTCCTGCAGAGATATATTTATATACATGTCCTGAAATATTACAAAATAATTTATCCCAGATAACAGAGAGAAATTCAATCCTTATTTCACCTGAAACTAAAAAAGTAAATTTTGGAAGTTAACAGACTAATGCCATATCCCAAAGAGGAAAGATTTACAGTCAGTATTCTCCAACACCAGATGAACAATTTTACTTGTTAGACTCCAGCAGGCACAAGAAATATAACAAGTAACGCCTGTGTAACTCTGTCATCTTATCTCAGCCCCAACCCAGGATCTACCTAGGCAGAAAGCACTAATCATGACCAGTTCTATAGTTCTGTAATGCTAACTATCCGAACAAGCCTTGCAGAAGTCAAAATAAAGCTTTTTTTTCTACTAAAATCAAGCAAGTTTTGTTTCTTAGGTGAAAATACAATACTTACCCACTCTGTCACTAATTTTTCCATAGAAAAGAGCCATAGACACTTTGACAATAAAAAGAAATAAAACCAAGTAAAAGTAGAGGACTTCAGGGTATAAGAAGCTGCAACCAGAGGTAGAGAAATAAAAGGTTGTATGAAGACTCTTAGAAATTGAGAGGTTGATGAGGTTAGACAGCAGAATTAGAATGGATGTGTCTAGGACTGATCAAAGATGAAAACAGAGAACCTGTTCTTGGTTCACAGCCTGGAAACTGGCAGGCAATGTTAGGAGATGGAGGAAGTCTCCCTTGCTAAGTGTTTGCAATAGGCCCATGGTGTGAACCTGATACACACAATTTGTGTAACACAGACACACTTCTTGGTGAAGCTTCACAAATGAATTGAGACATATGCAACAGTCTTACCTTCCTGACATTGTGAGAAACTCTCTCAAACACTTTCATTTGGTCAGGAGAAGGCAGTCCAGCATACATGGGGAGAACACGGAGATGCTTTTTCATTCCAGTGCGAGAAAGGGCCCGAGCCTGTTCTATGAGCATGGAAACAACAGTCTCCACTTCCTCCTGGAGCAAGAGTGAGAATGAGTGGGTTCACTTTACTATCACATAGCTGTCACCTATACACAAAATATGCACCAAAACAATCCCATTATTATTTTAATTGTCCAGACTCCAGGATCTCCTGACTAGTTCCCTCAGTTTTGTAATAGTTTTACATAAAGTGCTGTTAGTAATTAATATATATTAAAAGATTAATGTTTATTGATACTTGAGACAATGTCACAAATAAATGAGAAAAACGACAGGGGAAGGACTGAAGAAAGTTCAGGAGCATGCTGGCATATCATCAATGCAGAAATATTTGTCATGTTTAATGCGATTAAAGGACCACAGCTAAGGAAAGCATGAGATGCAGGAGCTTTGCAAAGCCCACAGTACAGCACTGTAAAACAAGAAAAAACAAAAAACAAAACAAAACCAAAAAGCTTATGTCTATACCTGGCCAGTTAAAAATGCCAGTATATCACCATCATTCTCCATCTGGTGAATTTTCATTGCAGTTTCCACAGTTGATTTTATATAGTCTGGAACAGGACTATAGGGCGAGAAAATAGCAGATATTAACAGAATACCAGATACAAACTCCTCAAATCTGTAAGGAACAATAGAGAGATGGCTTTTGGGCACTATTCATCATCCATACCACACTTAGTTCATGATTCATCCTTGGGAATCAGCCATCAGCAATGAATTTGTTTCCTTTAGACTGCAGCGAGCTTAAAAACATGCCTGCTGCTATAAACAATATCTCAGTGTTTCCCAAATTGAATATTACACCTCCTTACCTTTGGTCTGGGAATTTCTGAGCTCTCACCTAGACAAAATGTTACCACAGTTGCACACTCTCCTAATCACCCCTGACAAGATCAATTAAGCACACACCTCTGTATGTAAAAGATGTCCACTGGAAACGTTCTCCCCTCAACAGTAAGGATCACACTGGTATCTTTGCTGGGGTCACCGGTGTCATTTAGATTAAAGAAATCCCTGAACTTCTATATTAAAATAAAAACAAACACTTTCAGTTTGATATGCCAGAAAAATAAAAGAGAAACCCAACAACATGAAGAAGGTATTTAGAGTTTGACAGTGCCAATTTAAAAAAGATGAAGTCTGATTTTGATGCCTTCTTTCTGTCTGGGATTCAGGCACTGAGCACAAATGCAGTCTTGTATGTTTATTACTTTGAGAAGCAAAGACAGAAAGGAGGTAATAAAATTAGTTAGATCAGCTGACACAGTTGGAAAAAGCAAGTCTATAAACTTTTTATTGGATCTACAGCAGAAGCAAAGTAGCAAAGAAGCAAAAACTAAGAAGAACTTAGAAATGGTTGGTCCTAAAAGTTCTGGGCTGGACTTGCATATTCTCATCTATTTTTGGATAAGCAATTAAATTTTACAGTTGTTACTGAACTCCAAGATCTCACTTTATAAAAGCCACGTTAGGCTGATTTATGTAAGTTTAAAATTTATCCTTTGCAAGATACCTCCATAAATTTAGATTTATTGCCATGAAGTATTTTAAATGTATAATAGAAACAGAATTAACATTAAGAACCCAAATAATCCACCTCAACTTTTATGACCTTTATAGATATGCCATAAACTTTCTCTATCTAAACAAATCTTTAGTCATACTCATCATTCTGCTCCTATTACAGTCAATGTGAAAACAAAGCATTTGAAATGTATGATTTCTGGCAGTTACAGTTTTGCAAAGTTACAATGTTACTTAATGTAACGAACATAATACTACCGAAGCACAGCTTACTGTCAAAAACTATGGCATATGGTATTTGACACTAAAGGAAATCTTGGGACAGCTCCATATTCAGTGCTACACACAAGCTCTCACCACCACATCTCATGAAGGAAACAGTGGAGTCAGGAAAAGTACCGAGAAAAAGCAGCGAATATGATGAAGGAGATGGAGCAGCTGCCTTATGAGGAGAGACTGGAAAGGCTGGGGTTCTGCTTGGAGAGCAGAAGATTGAGGAGACACACAGCAGAGTTTTTCAGAACCAAAGATGACAAAGTTAATGAAAAACTGGTTCTTGGCTTTTGTTTGTTGGTTTTTGTTGTTGTTGTTTTTGTTTTAAAAACCAAATCCCACACTACTAGAACTAGGAGGTCCTTGATGAAAATAGCAGGTTGAAATTAAGTGAAATAAAGCATTTCATTACATGGCAGGTGGCAAACTTCTGAAAACTGCTCTCACATGATGTCCTGAAGACTTACAGCTTCATCAAGCAGGTTCAGAGACAAATTAACAAGCAGCAGGTCCATAAACACATACTAGAAGGAAACAGCAGGAGTGCAGGGCCTAAGATCTCTATTACAACCACTGCAGATGATGAGGCAGCTCAAAGAAAAAAGGCCCACAGCAGGTGGACAGGCTCTTATGTTCTACTTAAACACCATTTCCTGCTGCTGCTGCTACAGACAGAACACTGGGTTGGGTGAAATGCTGCTCTGATTGAGGAGAGCATTTATTTTGTTCAAAATTAAATCAAATTACTTTTGAATAAGTTACATAAGTTGCCACAGGTCAATTGGGGAACTAGTAAGATCTCACCAAAATTAAATCCACTCATTTATAATTTATTTTCACTGGTCTATGTTTGTCTCAAATTACTGCTATCATCAAAACAGACTTAAACCAATGTTTCTTAACAGACTAGATAAAGTAAAGAGAACATCTTTTTATATGATAATAGCAACAAGAGGGGAAAAAAGGCATTAATATATGAAAAGCACATCAATATTTAAATTCCCTTCCAAAAATGTTAGCTAACACAACATGAAAACCAAACACAGCAACCTAACTAGAGCAGACTTTTTTTCCTGCACGTCCCTCTCTGCCACCAAACAACAGCAATGCTTCACAAGAAGCAAGCAGCACAGCAGATAATCTGTGTATAAATAGAAGTGGAGCTGCCACTTAAGGTCACTTGATTTCAACCCAAATCTGTGAGCTATACCTCTGCATCCAAGGTGGCTGAAGCCACAATCAGTCGAAGATCCCCACGCTTCTTTTGAACCTAGGATAGAGACCAAGAATATCCAGAGTAAACACTATTTTCTGAAATATAAGGCTAGAACCAAGTTCTTGAGCATCCAGATTATCAATTATTTCTCTTTAAAAATATTTAGAAGCTATGAGACTGCTGATGAAGAGAAGCACACACATCACTGCATAGTTGTAATCACCTGGTAACTGCTTGGAGTATTATATATTCATTTTAAGGGCATTCTGTCTGTAATCATTAAGGCTTACTCTGAATTTCTATTGGGAGTCAGATCTTTAGGAGGTTGAAAGACAACAACAATCCCCTATCACATCACTTCACATGATCAGCAGCAAAATGAAGACTACCTTTTTGCTTATATGATGTAAGAAGACATTTAATTATCAGGGGAAGGAAATAGAGGAACCTGAGTGTCAGATGTCTAAAGTAAACAGATATTTACAATAGGTTGTAGGATAACTGAGGAACTAGAAATCATCCTCTGGGAAATAGGTTCGCTAGGCCATCAGGATCAGAGTTTTAATGAAAAGAATGGAAATTAAAAGGGTTACAGAAAACATTAAAATATAACCTTTTTAAGTAAGCCAATGGCAATATCTGTATAAAGAGTCCTTTCATGGGCTTCATCCAGCATGAGGACACTGTGAATAAAGCAGAAAGATTTTAGAAATGGTTTGACTGAAATTAGAATCAGTGTCTTCCTGTCTTCTATAGAAATATAATTTGAAATCTGCTGCTGGACTATCACTGTTTACAGCCACTTAGAACACTGCAGAAGTTAAAAAAAGCACAGTGATGAATCAGGGAGAAAAATGTAGCTAACCCCACATGGTCCACACATATTCTTCTTTATTCAGGTAAGCTTTTGGAGAGGGATAAAAGAAATAAGGTCTGTCTTTACTGTACTGCATAGGTTTCCTGGATAGAACAGCTTGCATTTGTTGTTTATTTTAAAATTTATTATTTGATTACAATCAGGAAGTAGAAATGCATTTAAAACAAGTAAATAAAGCAATTCAGCTCATGAGGCCCACTTAGTTTTTGCTCCACAACCATAGCATCAAATCCTGCCAGGTTTGGTGTTCCAATGATCAGCTGAAAGAACACTAAAACTCTTTACAACATAAAGAAGTCAAAATCCTAAAATAGCTTTAACATCTTTTGGTATTTAATTGATAATAATCACACCTCAGTAAAAAAAAAAAAAAAAAAAAAAAAAAAAAAAAAAAAAGAAAAAAAGCAAGCATCTGTTTACCAAACTACATTTCAGGAAGTTTCCTTACCTGTATCTTGTTAATAAAGGGTCGGCCATCATCTCCCTCACCAGCATACCATCAGTTAGAAACTAAAAGTGAATGCAAAGAAAAATGTAAAATCAACCCTATAGGATAGTCTTGATTACCCATGTAATTTTTAAAGATGATTTTTGAGGCTTTTGCCTGAATTTTTCCTTGCCTTTAATTTTCTAATGATCTATTAAATTGATCAGTTTTCAGCTATGGAAGCCAAATATGTATTTCTGAGTGAAAACCCAGAGATAAGCAGAGTGATTAATTTTTAATAAGTATTGAATTTTAAAAAAATGTGTTATTTTTGTATTGAAAAAAATAACAGACAGCACTGGAACATGGCAATAGAAGTTTTTCACTCCTGTGTCTGTAACATGGCTAAATCTGCTCTGCCAATAACACCCTGTATGTCAGTCCAGTCTTGGCCCTCTCAGAGTAGGCTACTTAATATTTTTCACACACTTCTGATCAGCATACAAACGCTAACATTTGAACCAAATGAAACAATAGTTTATTCTCTCTAGCCAATGGAAACCCACCAGCTTTACATAGTCACAAACAGTAGTTTGACCTGTGAATCCAACTGTGGCAAGAACTGATGTGCAAGGTAAAAATCTTCACATTTAAATCCCAAATGATTAATCAGCACACCCAAAAAAGGGGAAGATTTAAGCTGCATTTAATGAAAAAAACCCTCCATTTCTTTCACTTTAAAAGAGCTATTAGGCTCAGAAAAAAAGTAAATTGTCTCATTCATCACCACTGCTATTCCAGAATTACTAAAGAAAATTCTCATCTGTACCAACACAAGCACCACTGATATTGCTCATGCCACTCAGGAACAGCTGCAAAGCTTTTTCTATTTAATCCACATCAATTCACTCTCAGCCTACTCATCTTGGGGTTTAGCTGTGCTTTTAATTAAAATCTATTTTGAGTGTGGTGAAGATACTTTAGCTGTGATTCAGTGCAGTCATTCACTGTGACTTTGAGTGATTTATCAGGTCACACTATCTCTGTTCCAGCACCTGGCCATAGCTACCTTGAAAATCTCCTTCAATTTTGAAATACTGGCTTCCCAACTAGTAGAATACAACATATACCCATTTTCTTAATGTTTGGATAGCCACAGTCATTTCAAACACACTTTTGGGCTACTCACCTAGGAAACTGAAAATATCTATTCTTTTTATAGGGCATCACAAAGTTCTCATGAATTTTGCAAAAGTATTTGAGTAGTTTCAGCTAACCCTTTCAGAGTAACCACACACCATTCACGTTTCACCTTAATTCTTGTAGCCTGTGGATCTGTGCAGTCATCAAACCGAATACAGTATCCAACTTCATGCCCCAATACTGTGCCTCTTTCATCAGCCACTCGGCCTGCAACCTGAGGAAAGAGATACTTCTGAACAAGAGACCACTCACAGCACACACCCTCATTGTACTGTAATTTTGTCAATAGAAAACTAACATCAAAAATGAGGGGTTATGAGACCAGGCTGAGAGACTTAGGTTTGTTCAGCCTGGAGAAGTGAAGGCTGTGAGGAGTCCTTATTTAAGACTTTCAGTACTTCAGGGGGCTTGTAAGAAAGATGGGAACAGACTTTTTAACAGGACCTGTTGTGACAGAAGAAGGGCTAATAGTTCTAAACTAGAAGAGGAGATATTTACACTGGATATAAACAAATTTTTTACACTGAAGGTGGTGAGATAGTGGCCCAGGTTGCCCAGAGAGGTGGTCGATGTTCCATCCCTGGAAACATTCTAGGTCAAGTTGGATGAGGCTCTGAGCAACCTGCTCTAGTTACAGATGTCCCTGCTCACTGCAGGGTGTTGGATTGGCTGAGCTTTAAAGGTACCTTTCAACCCAAAACTTTCCATGAGTCTATGAAAGCAGGAACAGAAACAGCACTTCCAAAGAATTCTCATTCAAACACAAAATCCTCTTTGACATAACAGTGCATATTGACCATACAAGTGGTAAATATTTCCAAAATGGTTTAGTGTAATTTGACAAATGTTTTTCACACTGCTTCTACGCAGGAAAGTAGCACCTTTCTGTGATACAGTAGCACCTTTCTGTGATACATACTCTGACGGACCTATAACGGCAGCTGCTCAGCCAGTCACTGCACTGGGGAAGGACCTACCAGCGATTGTGGGAGTGCAACTTAAGAACAGAGTGGCATGTGAAAAGGGAAGGAGTACAGGCATATGGAATGCAAATGAAGTCATCACTGAAGCTGATCTGTCCCTGAATTTACTCAGACCTTTTAATTAATTGATTAATTATTTTTAAAGATACTACTGTACTTTTCATAATACACAATATTCTATGCAGAAAAGAGACAGAGAACTGGCAGAAAAATTCAAGGAAGCAACAATTTTTGTAATAGTACTTCTCTCAGCCAGTTTTAAGACATAGCTTCTTTATCTAAAAGTCTTGAGCTATTCAAGCCTACTTCCACACAATGCTAGGTATTGTCAGACCGTGATTTCAACAAGCTACAGAGACACTGAATAGCTAAAGACACAATAAAACTCCACATTATATATATTATGCCAAGCAGAGTTCCAAAAGCAAGCCACTTTTAGTACTTGAGTGAAATTCTAAACCGTCTGACAGACAGCACATTCACAACTTCACTTGGAATCTTCTCACTCCATTGCTTTCAGCCCTAGCATTCAGGATAATAGTCTGAGGAATTCAATCAGAATTTCAGGAATTTCTAAACTATGCCTTATGCCTCTGCAATGACCTGTCCACTTCTGACAGCCCCCATAATTAAATGGGAAAGCAGATAAGGACACTGATTAAAAGATTACTTTCAGTTCAATCAACTATATCTCTCATCTCCCTGCAACAGCCAAGCAGTTAGCAGGAACATTCTGAAAGAAAAATCCTACTCTGTTGATATACTTAGTTCTAATTGAGATATCAGTTTATTTTAGGCTTAAAAATACTGTTTTGAGACACCAAAGGGAAAAAAGAAGTTCAGTTTGTTCTGAGAAATTATCACAGTGTACACAAGATCTTCTGTAGAACTGTGCCCAGTCAGCTGGATGTCCTATGAAGGACAAAAGGGAGGGCACTGCAGGCAGACTGTCCAAAGCATAAGACATGGGTCCCTGCAAGGGACTGTCACCTTAACCAGGTTGGATCTGGTGAAAAAAAAAAAAAAGATAAAACAGACAGTTGTACAACTGCTCCGCCTGCTACATTCTTACCAGAGCCTTAGGCTGATTTGTGGCAGGCACTGTTTAACACATTCTAAAGAACTGAGAAAATGAGGGTTACTAAATGGCGCCTCAGTTTCCCGTACAAATAAAAAAAATACAAAAATAAATGCTGCAGAAGAAACTGTTCTTGTCCAGAGTCAATCACAGCTCAACCCTGCAGAGCCTTAACTTCCATGCACAGTTCTGCTGATACAACTCAATTTTATTTCAAAGTTTTTATAGCTGCAGTGATGAACTTGGAAGCTTTGGCAAGACCTACTAATCAGGTTGAATTCTGCATATGGTACCAGCAATTCTGTGAGGGAGATAAGCAGAAATGTCTGTTCATTCAGGAGCTCGTGCACTTGTGATTCCTGCTATTCAGCAAAATCTGCTAATCGACTGGAGGTTATAATGACAACAAACCGGGAACATTTGGACATGGAGAAACTCACTGAAACAGCAGCAACCCGACGAGGCTGCGTCACTCCAACAACTCTTCCTTCGGCCGTCCAGCCAGCTTCTGCCAGGTACTGCAAGCAGAGAGTGAGGGCAGGGAATGAATCGGTCACCCTGGTATTACAGCAAGGTGTTAGTTCTCCACACTAGGTGCTTTTGCCTGGTTCTGATGCTAACATGACCTCAGGCTAATCAGGTACCTAAAGATTTTGTGCATTATTCATCACACCTTGAAAGTAATACAGTACAATAGCTACTGCCTGGACACATGTGCTTTCAGAAAGCATCTAAGAGCAGTTTGCTGGGTCTCAAGTAATAGTATTTAACTACTTAATTTTTTTCTCTTCTTTCTTTTACTTTAGAACTCCTTTAAGAAAAAAACTCAAGCAGCATAAGCTCTGCACTCCCAATGAAGCATATTACATTCATCATTAATCTACAATTTTTAAAGTTAAAAATCAAGAATTAACTTTGAATGATTATCAGACTTTTTTTCACTGCTGCCACAAAAGTGAAAATTTTACAAAACCACAAAAAATACATTTCGGTAGGAAAGCTTGTAAAAAAGTGTGTGTATTTTTCCTTCTTAAAAACATACTCTCACTCAATTTTTAAATGTGATTATGATAGAGTAATAGACACCTACTACAGCAAAGTGACTACTGTTTGTACCAGCATAAACTTAGTTGTGTGTGGCCCTTTCCTGTAGTGGAAGAAGGTTTTATATTACACGTGTACCACCTGATGCTATTTTCTCCTTACATTTCTCTCCTTTTTGGTCACGTACACAAGATTTCCATTCTCATAGAGCACCCCATTTTACCAAGCTAAACAGACACTTACTTGTGGAATCTGTGTTGATTTTCCACAACCTGTTTCCCCAACAATCACTAGAGTTTGGTAGTTTTCCACCAGATAAAGTATGTGATTTCTTAGCTGAAAGAGAAGATGACATTTAAGTATCAAAACCAGATGTGTACAAAAATAAGAATTTAAATGTTAATATTTACATACTAAATAAATTCATTCTACATGTAGTCTATTGGTAAAAGCTACACAGTCCTTTAAAATCTATACCTTATATATATAACTTTATAGTAAATAACATAAATCTACAAGCCCTGTAAAACTGACAGTCACATTGTCGAAGCAGAACAATTTCAGCAAACAGAGTAAGGTCATTAAACTGTTATTTCACCTTGGAAAGTGATTCTACACTGCTCTTTCAAAAAAGGACAGAAGAGACAGACATCATACAACATATTTAGGATACAAAATGGAACTTCTGTACCTTAAAAACAGGCAGCTTTTGTCTTTGTTGTTCAATAGAAAGGGAAGCATAAGGATTATAGATGACAGTAATGTTACTGCTCTCAGCAGGACTTTGCCTCTCCTCCGAGATACTGACACCAGGACCTTCTGTGCCTAGAGGACACAAGGGTAATTTAACTGGGAGAATACATTTTGTGTATTACAATGCAACCAAAAGAAATGCATCCCTTATGATGGGAATTGTGGGTAGCAGCATGTGTCAAAACACTAGTTATATCATGAAAACATCTGAAATATTAACTAAAAGTAAACACAAATACTTTCAAATTAATATGTCTCCTATTTTAAACTAATTTTTAAAATCTAATGTGAATATTTGAATTTTTAAGAGAAGACAAAGAATGAAAAAAAGAATGCTGAAAAAATATACAGCAAGAGCTCTGGAATTTTATTCTCTTTCTGTGCAATGGTTCAGATATATCTTCAATATCCTTCTCAGAAGTATGTCCAGCTAGTCAAACTTGTAACAGAACTTCCCTTGACTAACATCAACTGGATAAATACTCACCCTCTCCTGCTCATGAGACAGGCCACTTGCTTCAGATGCAAGTTTACCTCAGTAACTGAAACTTGATTTATTCCTGCTGCATGTTACCAGAAAACTACTGACAACCAAAATGCTGCATCATACAAATGAACTAGTAACAAAAACTCATCTCAGTAATGGAATGTATGATCTCCAGCTGCTGATTCAATTAGGAAAGTCTGAGCAAAGAGAAGGATTCCCCCATTTTGTAAGATTTGCTTGTTTGGGCTTTTTCCACTTTTTAAAAACAGATGGTACCTATTCAAAGCTGTCAAGTGATTTTTATAGAAAACTGATCCAATTTTAAGAGTGAGTAGAATAATTTTAATACATATTCATTCTTCAGAACAGCTGGGAGAGTTAAGAACGAGGGACCTGAATATTTGACCAAGCTCCCACCAGGATAAGAAATTGGGAAGGTACCCACTGCCCCAAGTCTGAAGGAATGGAGTCACAGCACAGCAGAGGCTGGAAGAGGCCTCTGGAGACCTTCTACACCTATACCCTGCTTACCACGGGGTCACTTACAGCAGGTTGCTCAGGTCCTCATTCAGTCAGGTTGGAGACCCCACAGCTTGCCTGTCTGCTTGTTCCAGAACCTGGTCACCCCCTCAGTAGAAAAGGTTCTTCTTATGTTTAAGCTGACTGACTTAATATTTCAGCTTGTGCCCATTGCCTCTTATACTGTCAGGAGTCACTACCATAAAAGAGTTTGGCTCCGTCTTCTTTACACCCCCCTATCAGGTGCAATGTATACATGGAAGAGACCCTCCTGAGCCTCTTCTCCTGGCTGCACTGATCCAGCCCTCTCAGCCTTCCCTTGCGTGTCACACGTTCCAATCTCTCAATCATCTTTCTGGCCCTTCACGTCGTGGACCTCCTTCAGTAAGCCCATGTCCTCGTGGTGCTGAAGAGCTCACATATCATCCCCGATCCGACCTTCCCCGTGCTGAGGGGAGGATCACCTCTCTTCACACCACATCCGTGCTTTTCCTGAAACAGCCCGGGATATGGGTGACGTTCTTCGCCTCAGCGTCTCACAGAGGACCCCAAGCCCCTTCTCTGCTGCGCTGCCCTCTCGGTGCGTGGCACGCGGGGCTGTTCCGCCACAGGACAGGGCATCCCACCGCCCTTTGGGAGACTTCCAGGGGGTCCCCTGCGCGGTTCTCCAGCCAGCCGAGGCCTCCTCAAAGGGAAACACCCCCACCCCAGAGGGCTGCGGTCTGCCTCCGTGCCTTCTCCTGCCACCCCCGGCACTGGACAGCGCCTGGCTGAAGTCGCAGAGACCTCGGCGCCTGAAATCCCCGCGCGACCCCAAAGAGCCGACGGCCGCCGTGGGCAGCGTGGCGACTTTCGCTCTAGCCCTCGACACAGCCAGCCCGAGAAGGACCCTCCCATCACAGCACCCCTCGCCACTGCCCGCTCCGGCCGCGCCCCTCACCCGGCTTCCAAAACTTCACCGATCCCGCGGGCGCCGCCATCTTGGGGTGAAAGGGCAACGGGAAGCAGCGGGAAGCAGCGGGGCGGAGCGCACGTGACGCGCCGCTCGTTGCCATGGTGCCCGCAGAGGCGCCACGCGAGCTGCTCCCGCTTCTCTGCGCGGGGAGCTGTTTGAATGGTCGCATCCAGAAGGGTGTGTCCAGATGGAGACCGCTGACAGTGGTGTCCCTCAGAAGCTCATGCTGGGACCGCTGCTGTTTAATGTCTCCGTCAATGACATCGACAAGGGGGATCGAGGCACTCGCAGCAAGCTTGATGGCAGCAAGCTGAGTGGTGCAGGTGACACGTCCGAGGGAGGGGATCCAGCCAGAGGGAACTGGACAAGCTGGAGAAGTAGACTTCTGTGAGCTTCATGAGGTTCAACAAGGGCAAGCGCCAGGTCGGGGCAAACCGCGGAATCAGAACAGGCTGGGGGTGAAGGGTTGAGAGCAGCCCTGGGGAGCAGGACCTGGGGGTGCTGGGGGTGAGAAGCTGCAGCTAAGCCAGCCCCGTGCACTGGCACCCAGCAGTGTGGGCAGCATGTCGAGGGGGGGATCCTGCCTCTCTGCTCCCAGTGCTCTGGAGAGACCCCTCTAAAGTGCTGGGTCCAGTTCTGGAGTTCTCAGAACAGCAGAAACAAGGACCTGTTGGGGTGGAACCAGAGGAGCCCCAGCAATGTTGGGAAGGCTGGAAACCCTCTGCTGGGAGGCCAGGCTGGGAGAGTTGAGGGTGTTCTGCCCAGAGGAAAGAAGAGTCCAGGGAGACCTTCTCACAGCCTATAAGAGGGTCTGTCAGAAAGGTGGGGACAGACTGTTGAGACAGGACAAGGTGTGATGCTTTTAAACTTAAAGAGGGAGGAGGTTCATATTGGAGAAAAGGAAGATATGTTTTACACTGAGGGTGGTGATACCCTGATCCAGGCTGCCTAGAGAGGTGGTTGATGCCCCATCCTTGGAAACATTCCAGGTGAGGTTGGCCGAGGCTCTGAGCAACCTGCTCCAGTTGCAGGTGTCCCTGCTCCCTGCAGGCAGGGGGGACCACTTGTGCTTTAAAGGTCCCTTCCAACCCAAACCAATCTATGATTCTATGATAATTAAAGACATTTTTAGCTATTTATTTCAATGTAATTTTCAGATTAAGTCTGCTCTATCAAAAAGAAACGCAACCCTTATCACAGTACTTGGTATCATCGATATATTAGTAACTGCTGAGGAAAAGTCTTGCTAATGGCCCATGGAAAGAGCTGGTTATTAAAGAAAGAAAATGAATAACAAAGTTAAAAAATTGTATTTGAGAAAACATACAGATAATGACTGTGAAAGTACACAAACATTATTTTGCATAGAGTACAACACTGTGTGGGTTTTGTGTTTATAGAAAATACAGTTAAAGAATAAAAATACATATTTCAAACTTTACATTCTGTTGAAAGTTAAAACCATTAAGGTATAAAATATTGAACATTTACAGATGAGTAGAGTCAGAACGATTACATTTTCATGACTAAGTGCAGAGGAAAAAGGGCACAGATTTGTTGTATCCTCATCACTGTTACTGCATTGTCCATAAAGACCATTTTAGTAAGCCCCACAAAGACCATTTTAGTAAGCTCCATGTGCCTGTTAAAGTTGTCCTGCTGATATTTAGCAGAGCCCCATATGAAATTCCCCTGCTATGTTTTAAGCTTCCCCTTTGAAGCCCAGACCCCACAAAACACTTATGCAAGCACTTACCTGAGTTTTTTGGCAGCAGCCAGAGCCTTGAGACCAACTTGAGAAATGCTGGTTTTGCTGGTTTTTGGCTTTGCTTTTGCCACAGCCGACAGGGTTGGACTAACAAGAAGTTCTGCACTGGCAGGTGACTGGAACTTCAGCACCTCAAGGTACAGCTATTTGGGAGGATGGTCTATTCATATGTCTGTTTTTGGTTTTCTCCAAAACTAGATGGATTTTGCTTAAAAAAAAAAATAAAAAATCCTGCACAAAACCTTAAAAATAAAGAGGTCTATTTCTGACCTTCATGTTATTGCATATCTGGTGGAAGCAAGACATTTGAGAAGCAGCAGCAACTTCACAGATTTCATATCTACTCAACTTTTCCCATAAGATCTGACATCAGTAGCAACCATAAAGAAGCCAAAAAGTATATATAGTGATGCCAAGAAAATGGTCTTATTTGGCTCTTGTACAAATACAGAAGGTTCTTGGGAATAACATCCCTTGCACACCTTTATTGCATGACATCCAACAATCTAACTATTCTTATAAGGAAAAGGTTATTTGAAATCAGTCATTGCAAAAGCCTTTTTGCCTGGAGCCAGCTGTTCTGCCACACAGCACAGCATTGTGTAAAGAAAAAGTCACCTTTGAGGATTAGCAGCATAGTACTACCTACCAGCTTCTAGATTCTGGTTACTCCAGTGCAGTTCTGGGGAATTAAATAGTTCATGGGGAGTTTGGTCAACATAAGACTAAGCTTAGCCTGATTTTGGTGCTGTGCAGCTGTCCTACTAATCAGCTTTGGAAGACTTTTAAGCAATATTCTTTTCTATACCTAGATTCCTTATAAAAAGGGTTTAAGCTACTGAGACATAGTAACTCACCTGTTTAAAACATGTAAGAATACCTTAAAAAATTTAAATCTGACAGAATTCTAAAAGTCAATAATGGCTTTCCAGGTGTTAGAGGGTTGTTTTTTAAAGACACATCTGAGCCCAAGACAATACATAACTGTATCTGTTGATCTGCATTACAATGGTCTTCAAACAAAACCACCATTCCAGCCAGCATCACTTTCTCTCAGTTCAAGGTTTGTCTCCCACCTGCTCTCACAAACACCCTGTAAGGCAGTGTCGGACATGGTCGGCTGGACATTGTTCCTTAGGTTCTGCTCCTCACTCTGTGTGAACTTGGAATTCATCTCTCCACTATCCAGTGTGGCCTCATCACTAGGGAGCCGTTTGTCTTAGTCAGTGGAGGGGAGGTGTGCATTATGTTATTTGGCACATAGACAGCCTCCCTTGAGGCGTGCAGCCAGCTTCGCTTCCTTTTTAGATTCCCTACAAATGCTCTGAGATATAAAACCTCCATTCTCAGGAAGTTTTCTCTGGTGACATCTCTGGAATCCACTGTTATCCTGACCAGCTGGTCCAACACCTTACTCTTCTTGCAGCTGGAGAACTCTTTGAGGATGACAGGCTTTGACCGTGCATAAAGAATGCGAAACTCCAGGTCAAAGTGTGCAACGGCAGGGCCTGACAGGATCAATATGTTACTGCTGTTCAGCTTCCCATCTGTCCACGTGAAACTGGCAAGGGAAGAATGAGGAAATTCTGAGTTAATTCAAAATAGATCATAAATAGTTAACTGAAAATCCTCTTCCTTCACATTTAGTTAAATCATTTGTATAATCGGACTGATGAGCAGCGCCCTCTTTTTAGGACAAATGTTGCATACAGACTGATAAGGAAAGTGGTTTTGCTACATGGCTGGTTTTTGTTTCCACGTAAAGAAATCATGTTACGCAACAGAAATAAACTGGCACTTGCCTGTAGGACCCTGTTGTCACTCTGATGCCATCAATTAACATGAACTTTTCACAGACTTTTCCAACAATTTTGGCACCTGATCTCGTGTAGTATGTGTTCCCCGTGATAATTCGAATTCTCATCAGCTGTTAAAGAGACAGCAAGTGTCACGTGGATTTCTAAGGTAAATGATTGCATTTCAAAGAGTAACATACAACAATAACCATCACTGATAAGCCACCAAAGGCTGCTATGCAGTGGCACAACCAAATAAGTTAGTATTGTTTTAGTAGGCAAAGAGGTGGCAATAAGGGGCAAACCCATAAACTGATTGTGCAGGATGTGACTGTAAAAACTCTTGTCGCCTAACCTTGGAGGGACCTGAAGTTCACAGACTCCTGAGAACCTGCTACTCCAACAGTCTTCAAAGTCTCAGCGAGCCTGAGCAACTCCAGTCATGCTTTAGGTACTGGACATTTCTCCTGCATTTCCATGAATATTCAGTTACCATTTATGTTCAGAAAATGGTTACATCTTTTAAGAAAGAGACAGAGCTACATAATCCCCACTCCAAGTTGTAGCAGCAGGCATAACTTTTTCTGCTTTTGACAGCTTAAAGATGATAGTGACAGGAAGATCAACCCTCTATCTTATAAACACGAGGCTCACCTTCTCCCGTTCAAGATCAACTCCCAGATCCTTGCACATTTTCAGAAAGTGGGAAAATGAAGACTGATCTAGAAGGATATATGCTTTCACTTGCCGCTGGCTGCATGCTTCCAAGAGGTCTTTGAAGATATCGGTATCTGTGAAGGAATCCATAACTAGGGCAATCATCTGCAACAAGTTTCAGAAGAAATAGTTAGGCTGTTTCTACAGCAGCCTACAGCAAGTGATCGATGCCCTATCCTTAGAAACATAACGGGTCAAGTTGGAAGGGGCTCTCAGCAACCTGCTCTATGTACAGACGTCCATGCTCACTGCAGGGGGAACTAGATGAGCTTGAAAGGTCCCAACCCGCTCTAGGAAGGCGATGCTCAGCAAAGCCGCTGCTGATTTTCGTCCCTGTTCCCAGACCCGCAGGAGAAGGGTCCCGGGCAGAGACCGCTTCCCGATCCCGCCGGGCAAGGCCACCGCTCGCCCGCCCGCCCGCCCGCCCGCCCCTCACCTGCCGCGCGGAGCGGATCTGCCGCCGCACCGCCTCCTTGCAGCCGTAGATGATGTCCCCGCAGCCCGGCTGGAAATGCGCCTCCACCCGCGTCAGCCCGCGGAAGGCGCCGCTGGCGAAGCCCGGCCAGCCCAGCTCTAGCGCCGGCGGCTCCAGCTCCGAGCGCTCGGGGAAATAGGTGAGCGAGGAGGCGTCGAGGGAGGCGCCGAGCGAGGGCTCTGCGGCGGACTCCGGGCCGGCGGCGGGCGGCAGCGCGCCCCGCGCGATGGCCTGCACCTCGGGTTCCGAGAGGAACGGCGGCAGCTGCTCTCGCCGCAGGAAGGCCCGCAGCGCCTCGGGGCCGCCCGCCACCAGCTCCTCCAGCGCCAGCCGCTGCGCCTCGCTGTACGGCCCGGGCGGCCGCGGCGGCCAGCGCCCGGCGCCCTCCTCCAGGCACTGCGACGCATTGGCCATGGCACGGGCCCTACCCCGACACCCTCGACACCGCCTTTATAGTGGCTGCGCCGGCCGGGCCCACGCGAGGGAGGCTCTTCCCCGCCTCCCGCCCGGTGCTTGGAGCAGTGGGGCCGTGCACGGAGCCTGTCCCGCGGCAGAGGAGCCTCCGCTTCACCCGGCCCCCACAGCCGGAGAAAACGGCCACGGGAGTAGCGTTGCCCACGGTCCACTCTCGGGTGGAAGGGCTGGACGGCTTACCCCCGCCTAGGGAGACATCCGAACGCAGCACCCTTGAACTAAGCAGGGAGAGTAAGTACAGCCCTGGACCTTCTCGCCAGGCTTCTCCTAAGGTGAGAGAGGGCAAACGTCGCTCCCCGACCGGCGCCTGCATTCCAGGGTGTTCGGTTTACCCAAGGCAGCCGGAAAGTAGCAGCGAAAGGGGATGTGCTGCATTAATCACCCAGCCTCAAAATGCCAAGCAAGTGGAAAACAAAGCTCAGGTGAAAACCCTCGTGGCAAAAGGAGTTTATTTCTAAACTGTTTCTGGTTCCTGTGACAGTACCATTAAAAGCTGCCCAGTATAATATAAGGTTAGAAAGCAAACCAAGTGATTTTATGTATACCCAAGCACTCCCGAGCATGAGCTCTTCAAAACACAACTCCAGCCTGGCTGTGAAGGTGTATTTCAGCTCCTTCTCTGAAACTTGCTTCACTCCCTCCCTGTTCCAGCTCCAGGGAACAGGTAAAAAAGTACCTTTTGTTTTTAAACAAGTGTAGACAAACCTTTCCCTTGCACGCACACACCTGCACCACTTTGTACATCTGCTCTACAGCTTTAGGGAGTGGCCGCTTTGAAATCCAAGCTGTCAGACAAGCTACACCTCTTTGCCCATATAGATTTCAGAGATAGAAATGGCAAAGTTAAATAAAGAAATGTTGCTCTCTATGCTGAAGTTGCAACCTTGTTAAATTTTGGTTATTTTCCTGTTCATTCGTTCCCTCCTTCATTGCTGTTTATGGGACTGCTCAAGCCAACAGCTGAAATGTGCCATCTGCTGGACAGACATACATTTAAATAAAAAAATACATTATCCAGACTATGATTTGACTTCGTAGAAGTCAATCTGGTTGATCACTGGATTACCAGGATGGAGATCTAAAGAATAACAGCACAGGTCATACGGAGAGAAGCCACACACTATTCAGCTAAGTGATCCAGAAAGCACAGACACACACAGCACTGCTAAAAAATATTCATATAATGTCTCTTAACCTAAGATCCATATTGAAAATATTAAAAAAAACCACAACAACAAACTACCCCACAAACAAAAAACCCCAAAACACAACAACAAAAAAAACCCAAGGCAGCTCAGCCTCTCAATCCAAGTTAGTAGTAGATAAAGGATAAACAGAGCAGGAAACAGAATATTCCAGCTAGGACTGTTCAAAAAGGAAAAAAGTGGGTTTTTTTTCCAATCTTACTCCTACTTGTACAGTCATATTAGCAAACATAACCCATGCTATTACATAGTGCATTTGTCAGTTTACTTTTGAACAGGGACTTTGTCACATGCCCTCAGTGATTGTGTCACCTCCAAGTTCACTCCAAAGAAGGAACCTATATACAAGGCTCTTAACAGAATCAAGATGGTCTAGAAGTTCCTAGACTGAGCCAGAAAATGGAGCGTCTTTTACAGTGCTAAGGTTAAGTCTTGATTCTGTTTAACAAGTTGCACAAAAGAAATAGTTCCTCGAAGTCATTGCAAAAGATAAATACAACAGGTCTGATGTGGCAAAACACTGAACTCCAGATATCACCTTATCTCCCACTCACAAGTGCAAAAGCAACATTATGTCAGAGCATTCCTACTAACAGTCTGGTAGATCCAAGATATCTAAGCTTTTAGATCCAAATGCTAGAAACATTTACATGAGCTGCACCTCAAATGGGCACAGTAGCTATCTTGCTACTTCTTAGTCTTGATTTTGAAAATATTCTCTTCTGTGAATGTGTATATACACACACACATATATATCTTTACAAAGGAATGCAGGGATGATCAAACCCAAGAGCTCAGTCCATTCTAGGAGGCTTACCCAGCACCAAAAAAGATACAGTTGAAGACATAAACCTGCAACTGGTCCAACAGACACTTCAGAACTTTAGTGGAAGAGTAGTGTATATATTGCTAAAGGCAGTCTTAAAATAAAATTGGCTGTATGGCCGTTTGTAAAAGTTGTTTCCCCTCGTGCCAAAAGTAAAGTAGAAATAAAATATATTAAAGAAAAAATGTGAGTATGCCTTGATATAAGCTAAATCTCCAAAACCACTCTGACCAAGAACAGTCTGACTCAGATATTTCCAAGTTTACATAAATTAAAGCCAGAGCATTAGCAGTCCTAAAAAGCAGTAGTAAGTTTACTTTTCAGGTTAAACATTCAGAACCTTCACCACTAATGCAAGAGGAACATGCAAGCAGTTGCAGTACAAATAAACACCTCTCTTTCAAGGTGAGGTTGGACAAGGCTCTGAGCAGCCTGGTCTAGTTAAGGGTGTCCCTGCTCACTGCAGGGGGGCTGGACTAGATGACCTTTGGAGGTCTTTTCCAGCCCTAAACATTCTATGATTCTATGATTCTTTTTAATTGCTTAAACTGCATAGTATAAAACAAAGTGCTGGTGAGTGATGTACACGTGTATTAAAAAAAACATACAATTGGTGCAAGTGGAAGAATGGGCAGGTACAAAGTGACTGCAGTTTGAGACAGGAGTTTGTGTGTTGTGCATTCAGGGAGGTGATCATTTATTCAGAGAAAAGAGGGGGATGTCCCGGAGGCTCTGCAGGCTGGCGCTGATGTCACGCCGCTGTTTCAGATTACACCTGCCAGGGTATTGGGTCATGTAGTTTTCAGGCACACGTCTCCTCCGGGACAGGATATCCACCATGTGGCTGAGCTTCGACCTGATAGTAGAGTAGTGGAATTGCCTCTCTTTGTGCAGTTTCTGGAAATATTCTGCCCTGTGACTGCTGGAATATTCAAAGGACCGGAGAGAAGAGTGTGAACAAGTAGAGCTTGCGAGAGAGCACTGTGATGATGATGAAGACAGCGATCGTAGACTAGAACTTGATACGGCTTCTGCAGACAGAGAAGATCCTTCTTTTGACAACTTTCTGTGAAGCTGGGGTGTTTCTGTGTACTCACTGTCCCGTGTCTGCGTCACTGCAGTCTTCAGCAAAACTGAAGTCTGAGTGCCCGTCATTCTAGCAGCAACAGAAGCCTGAGTGCCAGCTTCTGCTGTGGTAGTGTTGGTCTGCGTGGCAGTGTTACGTGTGCTCACTATGGGCTTCCCTTCCCACGGGCCAGTTTGAGTCGATGTGCTTTTCTGTTCTACTATGGCCTCTTGATTGCTAAACCACTCCTCTTCAAAGAGGCAAGAATGCCCCAGGTTACAAGGTTTGACCTCAGGAGTATCTTCAGTCTTATCTACTTCTTTCAGCAGCTTCTTTGGAGTACTTTGGAGCCTGGCAAATTCTGCTCTCAAGTTTCCTTCCACAGTATATTCTTTAGAGGACTCTATTCTGTTCACCAGGTGATCAAACATCCCACTGCTCCTGCAGCTGGATGGCCACTTAAGGCTGATGGGCATTGACTGGGCATAAAGAATCCTGAACTGGAGATCAAAGTGTTCAACCACTTGACCTGACAATAGCAGCAGGTTGCTGCTGTTCAGCTTCCCATCAGACCATGTGAAACTATTGAAAAAAGACAAGATTCGTAGTTAATCTCCAGTGCATTTCAATATCTACAGTTCAAAAGAGCAAGACTTATCTGAGAAGAGTTGTGCATAAGGAAGGTATAAAGTCAACAGACTGTTCATGCTTCAGAAAGAAGTCTATTTAGCTATGGAAGTGTTTTTCTAGCAAGAAGGTGTGCAAACCATTTTTTCAAAGCTGTTTTGAATTTTGCATTAGTCCCACTGAGACCAGGCTAGACCACCTGCCACTGGCATTCATTAATGCCAGGCAAACAGCAAAGCCAACATACCCTTCTTGCAGAAACTCTCCTTTTCTATAGCTTCAGCAGACCCCAGTACTTGCCTGTAGGAGCCTGTTGTAACTCTGATGCCATCAATTAACATGAACTTCTCATGGACTTTCCCAACAATTTTAGCACCTGACCTCATGTAGTATGTGTTCCCTGTCAGAGTTCGAACTCTCATAAGCTGTTTCAAAAAAGAAAGGAAAAAAATAACAACAGATTTAAGTTAATGACCAAAAAGTTTTGATTAGCAATTCTATCTAAAAGCAGCTACACATACTATGGAAGATAGAATGAGATAAACTTCCTCGCATTGTCCACATGAGTGTTACTAGTTACACAGCCCTAAATTTATGCTAGTAAAGCCTATCCAGAGAATGGCCAGTTCTAATTAACTACTGCCCACAAAGCTCACAGTGGTTCCCTGTCCAAAATCTCTCACTGGGATGAATGTAACCCTGTCCAAGCCAAGCCCTAAGACAGTCACATCATCTTATATCCAGAGGAATTAAGTAAATCACCTGGGTCACATCATCCAAGCCCTTTTACAAGAAAGCAATTATGTATTAGGAAAGAGATGTTACCAGAGCTACACCAGCTTCCCGCGCTTGTTTGCCTTAGCCAGCAGTTCCTTCAGCCAAAGAATACAGCTACTTAAATGTTACAAAATCAAACACTTGAAAATTGTTGCCTCCTCAGGACAGGGATCCCAGTGTGCACTCCACCCATACAGGTAGTAGATGAGCTTTCTGAAGGGTTTTTCTTTTTTTTTTATCTTTGTGAGCAGTGCTGGACTAGAGGCTGTACTGAAACCATGTGGTATTGAGTCCTGATCTTCAGGAGCTGAGAAACATTTCAGAAAATCCCCTTTTATACCAGACAGAGAGGATACTTCAGTCTTCAAAGGAGTCTGATCTTTCACAGAAGAGCATCTTTGATATCCTTAACTATACTCTGTACTGCAAAAACTACTGTACCAGACCACACCCAGGTTTAGTACTTACACTTTCCTGCTCAGGACAAACTCCCAAGTTCTTGCACATTTCCAAGAAATGGGGTAGAAAGTCCTGGTCAAGAAGGATATAGACAGGGACTTTGCGGTTGTTGTAGGCGTCCTGAAGGTCACCAAAGATATCAATATCTGTGAAGGAATCCATCACAAGGGCAATCACCTGAAAGAAGAGTGACAACATGTGTTCAAAGACTTTATTTTATACAAGGCCAGATCACTACCTCCTCCAACCATTCATCCCGCTGCTGTCACCAAGGGCAGATGCACATTTCTTTGTCCTGCTGCATAGGCTCTGGCAAGTTAGAAAAGATTTCTATATTCCCACAATGTTTCTGTAAGTTCATTGTGCCCTCGAGTTCAAAGCATAAGTCTGAGGAGGTTTTTACTCATGTCTGCTGCTGCTTTTGTCCACTTTCACAGCCTGCTTTCTTACGTAATCTCCTGTAATCTGGCCTTTTGGAAACATGAAGGAAGCTATCACAGCAGAATTGGGAATCCAGACAAGCACTGCACACCATTTTGCTGCTAGAATTCTCACCCTTCAAAACCCAGAAACACACAGTGTGGGGACACAAAAGCATAAAAGGTTTGGCTTCGTGACTTCTGTTCTCTACTAGAACAGGACCTGGTCCTTACCCGATGGATAAGGCACCCGCGCACTGGTGCAATGCGCCCCGGGCGTGTACGAGTGCAGCGCAACTGCTCTGTGTGAGGCATCGCCTGAACTCGGAGGAAACGTTTCCCACAAGAACAGGCTGAGCTTTGCATTCACACCTCTGCCCTGCTCCCTGAGGGATTTGCTCTGTATGGATGAGTTCTCAGCTACAACAAACACAGGCTTGTCAGTATTTCTAAATAAGAATAGTTTATGCTTGTGATTCTTACACATCTCCTGTGTTTTTCCTCCACCTAAGCAGCAAGGGAAGATAAAGAAAAGCAAGATGTTTTTGGTAAGACCAGACAAGTAAGAAAATAACCCTTGGAAACAGAACAATTCACACTAAACCCCTTGGAAACACTGGTACCTTCAAATGGCTACCTGATTAATAGCACAAATTCTAATTCCAGAATTAGCAACTGACAGAAATGTACTTTTACTCAAAATGAGTGAAAGTACAATTATGTTTAGAGGAGAGAGAAAACATTAATCATACATTCAGGATGGCAGAGGCATGAGAGCAACAGCATCTGGGAAAGAGCTGGGACAGTTCAGCCTGGAAAAGGCTCTGGGTAGACCTTATAGCCACCTTCCAGTACCTGAAGGGAGCTTATAAAAAGACTGGAGAGGGCCTGTTTACAAAGGCCTGAAGTGAAAGGACAAGGGACAATGGTTTTAAATTAGAAAGGAGTGGATTTAGGTTAGAAATAAGGGAGAAGTTCTTTATCACAAGTGTGGTGGACACTGGAACAGGTTGCCCAGGGAGGTGGTTGAAGCCCCATCCCTGGAAACATTTATGGTGGGACTTAACAAGGCTCTGAGCAACCTGCTCTAGTTGAAGATGTCCCTGCTCTCAGCAGGGGAGTTGGACTAGATGACCTCTAGAGGTCCCTTTCAACCCAGACATTTCTATGATTCCTTTAGCCACTCAAGATAACCATGGTGTTCAAGAGAGCTGAGAAAGGACTGTACAGCATCTGAAGTTTTCCTGTTCCTCACATTAACTGTCAAGAATTCAGAGATAATTGAGCAATATTACACAGCATCTGATAGCCACTTAACTATAAGGGGTCAACATTCTTATCCATTCCACATCCATAAAAACACTCCCTGGATCAGGCAGTGGCAGGAGCAGCTTGCCCGGCGCTTGGCTCAGCATGAGGGAACATGTTTGGCAGGATGCTACAAGCAATAGCATTAAAAAAAAGTCAGGCTTTTTGAAGAAACAGATGTTTTCATGGAGTTTACTTGAGTCACCAGACTGGTCTCATCTACCTGATAAGGATCCTTTGAGAACAGAGCTTTCTCTGTGACCATTTCTGGACAGAAGCCCATTGCTCATGTCATCCTCAAGTATGTCCTAAGCTTCTGCACTCAGAAGGGGGCAGGGACCAAGGCAAATTGCTGATTCAGGGAGTGCCATATGTGAGCATTACACACAGAGCCAGCAGTTGATTCACCTGGACACCCAAAGAGGAAGCTATACATTTAAATTTTATCTAAGCCAATTAAAAGGCTCCTAACAAGAAGGGTGGTTCCCCCCTGAGGCTGTAAACTGAGGTAACATAATGAGTTACAGAGAACAGTTAGAAGTAACTCTGCTACATGATTTTTAAGGCATACTCTGCATCAGATCAAAGCCATCTACTCCTGTATGAGGGAAGTCCTGCCAAGAGTAGGTTTGCACATTACTTAGGGGCAATTAATGAGGTGAAGAAGGGAAGAGGTGAAAAAGGGAAACACAATGATGGGGTTATCTGTAGAAAACCTTCTTTTTTGAAAGAGGCCTTTTTTCTGTCATATATTTGAAGGAACATTAGGAGGTTTGTGCAAGTGAATCTGGCTTGCGGAATACATCATTAAGAAACCTGCAGTAGAAAGCCTTCAGCCTTGAGTAAAAGCAACACGTGCTTGAAACCACTGGGAAGTTAGGCCATGCACAGAAGCAGTGGTTTTGTGTGTAGGAAACTCTTGGCCCATCAATTCTGGAGCAAAATATCCAGGAAAATTAGATTTCAGGAGTGTAGCACATAGATGCACTGTCCGGATGAGAACTACTAATTGTGTATGTACCAGCTTACTTGCCTGATGAGACTTTATTTGCTCAACAGTGATTTTAAAGCCACTTGGCCTTGCTTAGTGTCACAAGGGACCTGGTCAAGCCATGAAAGATGATCCAGAGGGCTGGAACCCCTCTG
>VYZU01053826.1:0-12054 GCA_013401355.1 Ceyx cyanopectus | reverse complement strand
GGAGAAGAACACTTGTTTTGTAAAGGGGGGTGGGAAGAGAATATAAAGATAAGGAAATTAAAATTTAAAATATTTTAAGTCGTTTTGGTTTTTTTTCTGCCTTGTAGGGTGTAAAAACTTTTAAGTTGTTTCAAGACAAGTTCCTTATCCCTGTTACACACACCATCTGTAAGAACTCCAGGTGTGGCAAGAACATGAATATCGTGCGATTTTATCAACTGTAATCTGAAATGCTGGTAACTACTGATTGAGATCTATTTACTCACAGTGCTAAATATAGATGGGTTAAAACAATAAATGGAAATTTGAAGTTATGGATTAAAGCACCCCACTATGTATGGACAGATTTCATTGAATATTCATAGAGGATAAATTGTCTATACAAGACATTTTTAAAGTGCTTGGGGCTTTATGCATGACAGACACTTCAAGGCATCATTACTCAATTGAAAAGATGGCAGTGTGGTAGATTCTGGAGTTTCTGGATTGTAGCCCTCTGCTCAGTCTAGTAAATCACATCATATTTGATTTACAATGTACAAAGACTGCACTGGATCCTGTAGAACAACAACCTAACATTGTAAGATCCAGAGTAAATAGCTCTTCTAAAAAAACCCCAGATTATCTAGTCTTTTCAGGCACAAACCTGTTTGTCATTGGTGAGGTCAACTAGTGAGCCAAGTTTTCTAGGATATCTAGGCCAAGACTATCTGGAATATTTTAATATTAGAATGGTTTGAAAAGTAACATATCTGGTGAGTTCTTGCACTACTGGATTTCATTAATACTTAGTTTTTCAGAAATATATTTCACTAGCAGTGTAAACTTTAAAGAAAAGATGCAAGTGGCTCAATGTGCTGAACTAAATTTCATTTACATAGACATTATACTGGTTTTGTATGGTCTTGCCTGATAAACCAGTTACATTAATTTGAAATCTACTGGCTTGCCTTTTGTTTTTTTTTTCTTTCAGGAAGAAGGGAAGTCTAGTGAAGTTACCACACTCCTGTGGTATGAAGAGCAACATGACAATTAGAAACAGTGCTCCCTGCTGTAATACTGAATGGCCTTAAAAGAACTGGTTAAAAGCAAGAAGGGAAATTACACCAAATAGATGGGCCTTGAAGGGGACTGAAACATGGTAGGCAAGGTTTCTCATTAGCTTCTGCCCTTCTGGTGAGATCTGCCTAGATATTGCATTGCGTGCTCACTGCTGATGCAAAAATCCAATATGCTGAAATAAGTCCTTCCCACAAATTTCCAGTCAATCCATGTTGGGGTTGGTTGGTTTGTTTGGAATGAACACCTAAACATCCCCTGGATGTTTTCTAATCCAAATATGATGATAATTTTTAGTGCCTTGAGAATCGTAAGTGAAGTTGGTGAGGAAGTGAATCCATCCATCTTTCTTATTTTCAAATCTGGAACAACTAGAAAGATGAACAGAGAAAAATAGACAAAGCTAATAATACAGCACGATTATTAACATAGATAAAATATGCATAATGTGATCATACTCTTTCTGAGTGAACATGCCGTGCCTCGCCCTGTCTTTATTAAAGGTAGGAGGAATGTGACTGCTGATTTCAGTGGGTGGGAACGGCGCTGCATGCAGAAGTGACTTGTTGCATTACTAGTTACATTCTACCTCACTTTTTTTGAATGCTACTTGTAAGCCTTAAGAAAGCCACCAATTATACCTAACAACTCAGCATCAAGAGCTTTAAAATAAGGATGTATGGTGGAAGACATTGTCAAGGCAATAACCTGCTGGTTTCTAAAGGCCAGTACAAACGGGAAGAGCAATGAGGGAGCGCCAAAGCGCCCAGCGATTGCGGGCGAGCTCTAGTATACCGTACAGCCGAGGGTTTCGCGGTGGTCTCCGCGATGCAGGCTTCCCAGAGGAGCTCTGGCGCACCCCGGGGTGGGCACCTACCTCTCGCTACCGATACCTGACAGAGACTGAGCGGATCAACCAGGATGAACGAACCTGTCAAGGCGCTACAGCCAGCTCCGGCCCTCGCGGAAAAATAGACCCGGGAGCGCCCTGAAGGGGTGGGGACCCGCCGCGCGATTGGCCACCGCCCACTATTCGGTACCGAAAACTACACTCGGGTTGGCTGCTCGCGCCAAGAGGGCAGGGCCCAGCTCGCAGGCGAAGCGATCGCCTAGGTAACCTTCGCACCCGCTCTGTGCTGTGGAGGTGTTTGCGGCGAGAGGGAGCAGGCTCGCCGCTAGCGTCGGTGTCGCCGTGCTGGCTGGGAAGCGTCACAAACGACGGCGGCGGGTGCCGCCCGGGCAGGTGGGTGTACGTGGCCGGGAAGTGTTGGGCGGCTCGAGATGGCCGCGCAATGGAGTGCATGCCGCGCTCTGAAGGGAGCAGGATGGGTCGGCGGAGCACGCGCGGGCGGTCAGTCAGCTCTGCGTGGCGGTGAGGGGGTGCGGCGGTACTTCCCCTTGGCCACCGCCGCCGGCTTGTTTCGGTCCCGCCCCGCGGCGCCCAGCTCTGCAGGAAGAGGGCATTTCTCGGATGCCGCTCGTTGCGACACGGCGGTTGCTCAACCGCGCGGGGAGGCTCCGCTCCCTCCCCGGCGCGGGGGCAGGTTTCAGCTGGCCGCGGCCGTTTGACAGCGAGGCTGGGCTGCTCGGTGGCAGCCGGCCCTTTTGTGCGCTGCCCAGCTGTGAGCCGCCCTTGCGCAAGAACGCGCGGCGTTATCGGCCGCCGCGGTAAGTGGCTTGTGGGCTCGCGGTGCAGGCGGCCCGGGACGGGATCCACTGTCGCGCTTGTTCGGGATCCGGGGTGGTCTCTCGCTCCCTCGTATTCCCTGGTTACGCCTTTGGTGCGGATGGGGTTCCCCTACGGCCGTGTGCTTGCTTTGTGATATGGAAACGGTATTTAGATTACCCGATACTCCTGTCTGGTTTTCAGCTATTTCTGAGCGCTGTTTTCCTGCTGAATCTCAGGAATGCGTATGGAAAAGCAGTGCTTATGGAGTGTGTTTTCAGTCAGATGCTCCTTTACTGTGCAGCTCGCAGTGGATAGTGCGCAGGATGATTGCCTTTGGCAACGTGCCGGCTTCGTATGCTTTAAGACAGCTAAGCGGCAACACAGTTGATTACCTGTTTCTGTGTGATGGGGGAATAAATCTTCATTAGCCTCAGAGAGCTCCTGAAAGAGAAACAGAAACACTTCATGCCAGAATCACTGGTTTCTAGCTCCAGTGCATATATGCTTACAGACTGATGCTGGATACCTTCCAAGATCAAGAAAGCTTAGTTTGGTTTTTTTTGCCACAATTTTCTGTGTTTGCAGACTTTTCTTGTCACCAGGTATGTTGATGAGTTTTGTTCATTTGGAATTGACAGGTGTAGCCAAAGTAAATGTTATGTGCTCTTAAAGTCATCACTGTTGTTATGCTGTTGATACTGAACTTTATTTAGATTTACAAAGTTCCTGAAGGTGGACATTACTGGAAACCCCAGTAATACATTACTGATGTTTTTCAAGACTACAGGGGTCTGAGTTACATGAATGCCTGAAGGATGTTACAGAAACGTGATCGGCCTGTGGTCTGCAGTATTAGCTAGAGACTCCAGTAACTTTAGGTCTTCAAAGATTAATTAAAAAGTGAAATAAAATTTGATAATACACTTGCTTTTAGAGAAATTGCATATAAAGGAATAGTGACTATCCATACCCTTGTTGAAAGGTTGCCAAGTCCAGAGGAATGCATTAAGTTGGCTGGGGGAAATCAGTCATCGGATCACTTGGAAACTTTTATCTGGGAGCTTTGGTTCAGAGATGATGACCTTCTTGGCTTTGAAAGTTTCATGCCAGCAAGCAGTGCTTTTCAGAAAAGTGAGAGAAAGAAAAGGAATACTGAACAAATCGTTTTTGGCCTTTTTTAAAAAGAGTATCAGTAATAACCATTAATGTTTTGTTGTGGACTGACTTGGAAACATGTTTTTTCAGCCTGTAATTAAATGGTGTTTTTAAAAACCTTTTAAAAAGGAACTTTCTCCATAGACAATCTTAAAATACATGTATTTTAAAATGTCTATTTAAATATCTATTTTTCTTGAATAAAAATATCTTCCGCTAAGTCAGGTTTCACTTCCTTGGAATATCTGATGTCATGAATTTTCTGGTTCTCCAATTGTCTATACACTTTTGGCAGAACTCCAAATTCTAGTGTAGGAAAACTTTCTTTACCAGAAAAAAAAATCTTTCTTTTATTCTTGGGTTAGAGAGCATATCCTGCCTCGTCTCCCTGATTTCAGTGCTGCACTACTCCTTTCCCTTTCTTGGTAGTTGAACATAGGGTCAATAGGCTTGTGAAATGTTGCATACTTTTTTAAAACTTTGCGTATGTCTGTGCGAATGAGAATTTTAAAAACATTTGGGTAAAAATCTAGGCTGTCAGAATGCTGTATATACAAGGAGGTTGCTGGAAAAATACTGTTACTATTTTGAAGTTGGGTGGAAAAGTGCACTGGTGTTTTGTCTGTGTGGCTAGAAAGGTGGTTTTCTGTTTCAGTGACCAGAGGCACAGAGTTAAGTAGTTTAAGTGCTTTTTCATAGATCTGGAGATATCTGTGGAAGCTTTGTCCTTGGTTCTCTGAAAGCTGCCACCAGTTAATCTGAAAATAAATACAAGGGTTGTCAGGCAGTGGAATGTGGCATTTTATGCAAAGTCCATGGGGCTGCTTCAGTCTTTCTGACTTGCCACACTTGATAGCCGACCATTCAGTTATCAAGTTAACCCTTTGTCACAGTTTTTGTGAGAGCAGTCCAGGAGAGAAAAATCTGAAATAACTGTCATTTACACATAGCAATTAACATAGAGGAGTTTGCTTATTTGGGTTTGTTAGTAAATGTGTGTTTGTACTCACACTGATACTTCTGGAGTGTTAACACACGTGTTACATACTGCATCTTAAATTATTTGCCTCAGAGTATGAGGGTTAAAAAAAAAATTAAAAAAAATCAGTATTAGTGTCAGTGCTTTAAACACTTTGTTTTGTTGCAGTGCTGTTAATATTCACAATTAGTTTTGATAACTAAATGGGATCTGGTGGCAAAAATCTTGTGTTAGAAATCTAACAGCTTTTTAAAATAAAATTTTAGAAATCACAGTAGTAAGTGCTTTTGCTTTGAGTTGGTAAAGTATATACTTAGGGTCCAGAATTAACAGCTGGTAACTAAGTGGTGGCTCTGTCCAAAATCACAAATCAGAGGTTTTGCAAGGTTAAGGTTAAGTGTACTTTAGAATGCCTGAAGTAACAGTTTACAAGCAAGGTTGATCAATCTCTTCTATAATCTGTCGAATTTACATGCATAAATCTTTTATTCTCATCCTTTACTAGAAATAAATTCAGGAATATGGTTCCATTTGCATTTATTACAGTTGCAGAGAGAGGCCATCTGCAAGTCCTTGTGGTTATGTAACTACCAAAATAATGGAATCTAAGTATTGTCTTCAGAAGACTAAAGAAATAAATAATGATACTGATGTGTTAAAGCTTCTTTTGAGAAGTAGGATTGGAGCAGTTATACTGTCTCCCACTAAGATATATATATGTATATATGTGTATATATATATAAATAAATATATATATTTTAGAGTGGGTGTGCACATTGTTTATTTGTTTTGGTTTTGGCAGTTTCAGGTAGTAATTGCTAGCTTGCTACAGAATACAACCTTCTGTAAATTTGGTTATACACTAATAACCAAATAGGACCCAGACTGTTCAATGTCTTAGCTACTTCCACTTCACAGCTTTTGATGTTGGCTGTAGGGAGAAAGATGCCCCAAATCTTTTTCACTTGCGTTAAAAAAAAAAAAAAGGGGGGGGGGGGGCAGGGAGAGGGAGCAGCTGTGAGAACTTTGGTCTTTCAGTTTATTACCTAAGATACTCTTTACTTGAACTCAGGAGTAATTTATTGTCTTTGGAGATAAAGCTACATATATTGAAAAATTTTTTATACTTGCTTTAAGACGATGTCACGATCCAATATTAGGATACGTGGCATTTTTTATGAAAGGTTTAAAGGTGATCCCCAAATGGTGAAATTAAGACGCAAACGAGGTCAAATGCCACATGCATGATGAAGTTTTATTAGAGTAGCATAGCAAAGTTTC
This sequence comes from Ceyx cyanopectus, assembly GCA_013401355.1. Taxonomy (NCBI): domain Eukaryota; kingdom Metazoa; phylum Chordata; class Aves; order Coraciiformes; family Alcedinidae; genus Ceyx; species Ceyx cyanopectus. The sequence continues at coordinate 5,911 of VYZU01053826.1, read as the reverse complement.
TAAAGCAGACAGGACAAGGAGAAAACTAGAAACAGAAAAGAAAGGAGAAAGCAGAGGACAGCAAGCAATAGAATAGTCACCACCACGGTCCAGACGACGATGTCAGTGGGGCAGAGAGCTTCTTTTCTTGTCCAGGAAAATGCTTCACTCTTCCCATAGTGTCCCAGATTTTCATATTGTTCTTTCCCACTACACCCCCACTTCTCTCCCTGTGCAGATGAGTAATTCCTTCTGCCTTCTCTGTATTCCTCCAAGAGATAAGGGAGGGGGGTATAGTGTAGATAACAGAGTCCTTGGTCTTGCTAATTGGTGAGATCAGCCATCGTAAATTGGGGATTCAGACACCTCAGGCTAGTTTATTGCAGGAGGACCGGTAGACTTCGAGGACACTTCACTCCCAGTGCCAGCTACAGACCTTCCCCATCTCCAATCTCAGGCACACATCTTGGCAGAGGGTGGGGAGGGGGGGAATCTCAAGACGAACAACAGATGTCCTAAGTGTCTCAGCTTCTTTGATTGTTTGAGACAAACACTATCATGTCCTGCATGTCACAGACGAACATAAGAATTATGAGCACTATAATTTTTCTCTTGAAGCAAAATACACTTAATATGAATTTGCTACTCATAGCTTACTTTTGTTTCTTTCAAAATTGTTAAACCTGTAAATTTAGGTAAGTAGCATTGCCTTAAATTTTCCCTATGATACTGAACTGCAAAGGTTTCTCTTCTGTTTCCAGAATACTTGATATTCTTTGCAATAGTTATTTTGATTTTTAGAATAGCAATGTGAATTCTGCATCAAAATATCGTGTAGGAATCTCCATCAGAGATACTACTGTCTAGTTTTACACTAGACACATCTTTACACATCTTATCTCTGTATTGCTGTAATACTGAACACGTTTTTTTACTACTTTTTTTTTTTTTTTTTAACAGAAAAAAAGGAAATCTAGTTCCTTGGGGCAGGGGTGGAGTGACCCTGATGGGATAAATCTGCCTCTAAAACTAGAGATAGTGAAGAGTTGTGAATATTGCCCATAAAAAAAGCATTTATAGAGCTATTTTATTTTTCTTTCCTCAGAAACAATGGTGATTGAATGGGAAAGATAAGCCCTGTAATACGAAAAAAGCAAACAAACAAACTCTGTTGAGGGTTTAACTTTTGTGCTTATATATGATGGTATTTTTCTTCGCAAATGTTTACTTGTGGGAAGGGAGGAGGTGACAACCTTGTGATTTCTAATTTCTTTTTATGAGACTCTAGTAAGCAATTTGTTCTCATTACTATCTTTTGAAGTTCACTTTTGGGGATTACCAAAGGTTTAGGCAGAAGAGTCTAAATTTCTTTTTACAATGTTCTTCTGAGGCTTTTGTTCCAAGATTTTTTGTATCCAGAACAGGAAGCAGAGGCTTTTGTTCATGAGTTAATTTGGAACTGATGAACATTTGATGGGTATTGGAAATGTTACGCTTTACAAAATGTAATGATCTGTGAAATGGAATCTGCAGAAAAAAAGAACAGGTTGACAGATGTGAGAGGGAAAGAAACCAGTAGCCAGCAGATGAGGTCCAGGCTAGGATTTAAGTGGCCTACTATGGTAAAGGCTCAGCAGTCTGGGACTAGAGGTATACCAAGGAGATGTAGGGGTTGCTGGGGTAGAAATCTTTATGCTGGGAGGCTTGCTTTTGAGTTCTGTGTATTTCAGTGCTTGGAGGTGGCAGACAAGATTGCTTCTCTGCTGATGTTGAGATGTTGTGTTTTGTTTTTTTTTTGTTTTCCCCAATTCTTTTTTTACCTTAAATCAGTGTTGCTAAAGGGAGGCAAGGCCTTTGGGATTCTCCATTGTGTGTGGTGTTCTGAAAGTTGTATGGAAAACTTGAAATATTTGAGTTTCTAGCCTTTAATACTGTGTCTTCCTTTTGATACAGCTGATACAGAGGAGGGCATTGGAATGTACTGTCTAGGTATCTGTATGCCTTGTTAAATAGATAATTTGTAAAATATGCCATTTCTTCCAGGCTCAGGATCAGTGTATCCCAAAGTGCAGGAAATCTAGTAAGTCAATTAGGAGACCTGCATGGTTGAGCAAGGAACTCTTGCTAAAACTTAAGTTGAAGAGGGAAATATATACACATGAGAAAGACAGNGCCTGGATCTGTTCCTGGGTGACTTAGTCTATCTAGGTGATCCTGCTCAGGCAGGGGGGTTGGACTAGATGATCTTCTAGGTCCCTTCCAGCCCCTAATATCTGTGATTCTGTGATTCTATGCTGAGGAAAGAACTGTAAGAAGTAATAATGTTCTTTGTAACTTACGCTGAGAAAAAAATTATCTTTAATCCTTTAATCCTCTAGCAACAAGTTCAACCAAACTGGAAGACCTGAGTTACCTGGATGGACAAAGGAACGCTCCGCTCCGCGCCTCGGTTCGCCTGCCTTGGCACAACACTGCTGGCGGGAGAGTGCAGCAGGAGAGCAAAGGTACCTGCACGTTTGCCTCCCTCTGGCCAGTCAGGAGCCACTGGTGGGAGAGGGCAGCAGGAGAGCAAAGGTACCTGCACGTTTGCCTCCCTCTGGCCAGTCAGGAACCACTGCAGCAGTTTGTTTTCTTCATAAAATTTAGGTGTTTTCTTAAAAACTTTTGGAATCTGCAAGTTTTTCACAGTTGAACTTGAGTTAACCCTCAAATTACAGATGTAGCTTCTCTTTTATCACATTTAGTTCACATTGGAATTGTGCAGGTGGCCTGAGCAGAGCAGGTGTGTTTTTCCTGACGAAGCTCTAAGAGTCTGGCAATGGGTGCTGCTAACGCTGAATTAAACCATCTACACCAGCGCTGCTCTGTCACATCAGGTTTCTCTAATAGCTTTTTCTCCCTGCCACCCCCTCGCAGCTCGTTTCATCCCCTACAAGCCCCAGGACATCGTGTTGAAGCCGCTGCTGTTCGAGGTGCCCAGCATCACGACGGACGCGGTGTTCGTGGGTCGGGAGTGGCTGTTCGTGGCGCTGGAGCAGCAGCTGCAGGGCTCTGCAGCCCAGGCCAGGGGCGCGCTGATCGCCGGCAGCGTGGGCTTCGGGAAGACCGCCGCGGTGTCCCGGCTGGTGGCTCTGAGCTGCCACGGCAGCCGCATGCGGCAGATAGCGTCCAGCAGCCCCCTCTCCTCCCACAGAAGTACGTGCCTTTTCTCGGGAGTTCACTGCTGTGCTGCTGTCAGACTGGAGTGCTGTTTGCTCTTCTGTGCAAACTGAGTGTGACTCAGCCCAGACAGGGTGCATGGGACAGGGTCTCAGTGGCTCTGGGACTGCAGCAGCTGCTGGGGGGAGAGGGGACCTGCCTGTGCCCCACTCTCTGTATGCACTGCCCAGTGACACCCCTCCTCCCTGCAGAGAACAAAGCTATGGAGAAACCCATCTTGCTGGGATCCACAGGATTCTGTCACCTGACCAGTCCAGTGGCTACATGAACTGGAGGGACAGTGTGACTGTTACTGGGTGTCTATGATGTGTCTGATGTACTTGTCCTTTATATTTTGGGGAAAAAAATGGTCATTTCCCAGGTGACTTGGTCTAGGTGACCCTGCTCTGGCAGGGGGGTTGGACTAGATGATCTTCTAGGTCCCTTCCAGCCCCTAACACTCTGTGATTCTGTGATTAATTCAAGATGTCAGTGAATATATTTAAGGAGGATTGTCCAAGTCATAACTTAGGGTCCTCTAGACAAAGAAGACTTAATACAATATGTGTGTATACAGTTTGTATAGGCATACAAAACGGCCACATCAACGAGACATAGTGGAATGTATGTCTGTTACTAATTTGTGCAAATCTACAAGAGAAAACACATAATCATAGAATTGTACACATTCCACTAGATCAGGTTGCTCAGAACCCCATCCTGCCTGGTCTTAAAAACTTCCAAGGATGGGGCTTCTACCACCTCTCTGGGCAACCTGTTCCAGTGTTTCACCACCCTCATGGTGAAGAAATTTTTCCTAATGTCTAATCTAAATTGACCCATCTCTATTTTTTTCCCTCTAGTCCTATCACTACCTGGCACCTTAAAAAGTCCCTAAAAAAGTCCCCAGTTTTCTTGTAGCCCCCTTATGTCAAGGGGTAGCGATTCCCTTTTAAAAAAAAAATTAAAATTTCTTTTTTCCCTGCCTGTAGAGTCGGGGCTGGGGGGGCGGAGGGACACGATGGGACAGGTCAAGCCTGAACATGCACACATACAGAAACAGAAGAGGAGTGATTTCTGGGAAGCTCTCTCTCTCTTTTTTTGGCGTGGACTCTGGAGAAAGGAATCCGCCTTTTCCAGCCAGTTCTTGTCTTTCCAGACTGGATTATCTCTGACCAGCTCTTCATCAACAGGTTTTCCTGGAGCATCGCTGCCAGCTGCGTATTTNGTTTTACATTCTTTAACAAATATATCTCTCTCTTTCCCTGTATATATAGTTTAATAAATTCTTGTCTCCTTATAAGCCCCGGGTCTCACATTTTATAAAATTTAAGATAATACCTGTCCAAACTAGGACACCTTAAGATACTGGAAGGCCACAATAAGGTCTCCTTGGACCCTTCTCCAGACTGAACAACCCCAACTCTCTCAGTCCTCATAGGAGAGGTGCTTCAACCCTCTGATCATCCTCATGGCCCTTCTGTGGTCATGTTCCAGCACATCCATATCTTTCCTGTACTGGGGGCTCCAGAGCTGGATGCAGTACTCCAGGTGGGGTCTCATGAGAGTGGAAGAATCACCTCCCTCGACCTGCTGGCCATGGTTCTCTTGATGCAGCCCAGCATATGATTGGCCTTCTGGGCTGCAAGAACACAGTGATGGCTCATATTGAGCTTCTCATCCACTTGTATCCCCAAGTCCTTTTCTTCAGGACTGCTCTCAAGCCAGTCACTGCCCAACCTATATCAGTATTTGGGATTGCCCCAACCCAGATGGAGGACCTTGCACTTGGCCTTGTTGAACTTTATGAGGTCAGCATGGGTCCACCTCTCCAGCCTTCAAGGTCCCTCTGGATGGCATCCATTCCCTCCATCATGTCAGCTGCCCCACACAGCTTGGTGTCACTGGGTGCACTCAATGTGACTGTCCATGTTGCTAATAATGTCCATGTCCATAATAATGCGTCCAAACCTGGTAGGAAATAAAATCTGTACTGTAGTTTTACACATTCTGGAAAGGATTTTGTATTGAAGTGTGAACTGGTCTCTCCTTCCAAGTAACAAAGGATAGGACAAGAGGAAATGGTCTCAAGTTGCACTAGCAGAGGTTTAGGTTGGACATCAGGAAAAATTTACTACTTGAAAGGGTTGTCTAGCCCTGACACAGGCTGCTCAGGGCAGTGGTGGATTCCCCATGATCCCTGGAGTGGTTTCAAAGATCTGTGGATGTAGTGCTGAAGGACATGGTTTAGTGCTGCCCTGGCAGTTCTGGGTTAATGGTTGGACTGGATGATCTGAATGGTCTTTTGCAACCAAAATATTTCTGTAATATATTCTTTCCGTTTTCTTACTCAGGTTCAAATGGAAGTTTCGCGGGAGTCTTACATGCACCATGATATTGAGCCACAATATCATGAGATGAAGAACACCTCTCTCTCTGCTGAAGTATTCTATGTTATTTATTCATAGTAATAATTGAAATGTGAAGAGGTGTGTGTATGTGTGTGGACAATTGTTTTGGTTTTATTTAATGGGAGAACTGTATTTGGAAATCTGAGAAATGCTGACTGGTAAATGAGTAGTAGTTTCTGAATCCTCTAGTGAAGAAAAGCATCATTAATCTGGCAGATTGTCAGCAGCAAATGTTACATATCTTTTGGCAGATAACTCTACTGGCCAAAAAAGGAGACTTTCCTATGTATTGCTGTTAATATCATGAGTGTTATCATGAGACA